>JAMKCH010033026.1:0-15919 GCA_023653785.1 Ophioderma brevispina
TTAGTCTGAACCAGAAGAACACTCAACGTGAACCCTTGATGCTGGTTCCTTTGGCGATTTATATCAGATAACTTCATATCACGAGGCACATTCGCTAATATCTCATTCTCAAGCAACAAAGCAAAATCAATAAACTCCCCATTGGTAATTTTTTGACTTAATTGATTTGAAATACCAATGGAAAGGGGTGCTATAGACTGAGCTTAATTGGTCTGGTACCTGGTAGTGGGCATTTCGTAAACATGCTGCATTTAACAGAGAGCTGTCATTTACAACCCTATTGGCATTATTGATTTGCGAATTCATAAGATTTGACTGTGAACTTGACAAATTTGCACTGATATAATTGTCCCTCAAATTACTGAACAAGGCTTGATTTGATAAGTTTGAATTATTTAAAGAACAAGAAGAAGGCAAACCCCTCTCACCGTTCATTCCACTCAGAAGTTGATCAGCATTATAGGTGATGAATTGGCCATCCTCGGACGACTAACCTGACTTGTCACGGACGGATTACCGATCCCGGCTACAGTTTGGTTAACCTGATGCGATGATACGGACGCCGAACTAGCACTTGCCTGGGAGATTTGCTGCCGGAACGGAATCACCCGATGATGCAGCAACACAACTGTTTATGCGACGAACTGCCGATCCCTGTCAAACCTAATGGGTAGGTCAAAATGTTTCGAATGATACGTGGACACTTTTTGATTTTAGCAAACGACGTTGTTTCCTTCACCACTTCCAAACATTCGAGTTGTGCCTTGGCTAACGGCCCGAGAAGCTCCCTGGACAGATTTATCATTGTTACTTCTAGATTCAGATACTACAGGTGCAGAATGTTGATTAACAGAAACACGACCGCCATTAACTTCCGGTACCTGGTTCCTGACTGAACATTGGCCGAAGAAACAGAATCCAAATAAGCTTCCATAGCGTTACCAGTAGTAAACACAGTCAATTCCCGTATAGCAAGAGCCTGGGATCTCGATTGACAAAAGGTAATAATTGAAGTTTGCTGCCGAGGCTTTTCTTTTTGTACCCCTTTCCTACACATGGCGTCCGTAGCAACAAGAACCTTATGATAAAAATATATCCTTGTTTCAACACCGCTGCGATGTAAAAAAAGAAAAAATTATACGATGCCCCAATTCGCCGGATGAAATGTTCGGTTAGTGTTCACTGAATTTGCCGATCAACAGTGGTAAGACTAAAAGCAGATCACAGTAGAGATATTCGCAAAACAATTTTTTGTCAAATAACCGAAACCATGTCCTACTCCTACGCAGACCTGATGCTATGTGATGACGCTGGCAACAAAAGGCCAAAGCCCGGGGGAAAAGCCGACGCCCATTGGTCAACGGAGGCAGCAGCAACAGGATATGAATGGACGATGACCGGGCTTTATGCAAAGTAGCAAGAAACAATGATCATACCAGTGTCCATAAAGGCCATTCTTTGCGGTGGACAAACCCTTTTTTCCTCCGAAAATCTTCAAGAAACCGTTATTTAGTACGATATACAAATCGATTTTGTGCCACTTTTATCATGGGCAGAGTTGTTTCGCCCAGCTATGCCATACTGTATTGAAGCTCACAACAGATTGCAACTTGGCAAAAGAGACAACACAGATTAAATACAGTAAACAAAGGAAGTTTGTTTTATCGACACAAGTTTTTAATAGTCAACATAATCAGTTCAATTATAACAATCTTCCTTTCATAAATAACAAACAATACAAATATTTATTGCAGTCAATGAAATGGAGCTTTGAATTTATTACCAAGATTTGTATTTGTTAAAATCATGCCAGAAGGAATGTAAATGCAACCAAAATAAACACTCCAAATCAAAGAATGTTTAAAATATTGCATCTTTGGTACATTTACTAATTGTTAAAGTCATAAAAATGTGAATGTGGAAGCAAAGTATCAAGTGTTGGTAGAATGTGCGTTTCCTGATACTTCAATGACCATAGAACTCTCTCCTCCAGGTTGCTGTATGCCGGCTGTACGCTCATGGTTCTCTTCTGACAAAGAATAGTATGTCGAATGCTATTCATCGCTTAATCTTAAAGCCAAGAACTTACTGATCATCACTTCCACCAGTACGTAACTGTTTTCGTACTTTTTAGAGTTTCTTAATGAATGCATCGCTTTTTAAAGAATTCATATCTGTCAAGTGTGAATAACTTATGTTTCACTAATTCGTTCGCCGTTTTCCACTCAACCATAAATTGGCCAAAGCCTCGAATTTGTTGTGTTCCGCCGTAAACTGGAGTTATCTTCTCGATTGAAATAGCAATTGAGATGAAACAAAAAATCCTGGAAAGCCTGGTCTTTTCTCTTGAATGTGATATACAAAACAACCTACTTATGTTGAGATATAATATTGAAAAAAAAAACGGTTTTTGATTGTACCATTCTTTTTGAGACAGGCTGTAAAACTACAAAAAGATTTTTCTTACGTTTACTAAACTGAACTGAAATGTCAATAAATCGATCATTTTTTTGTGTCTCCTGTAAATTGTATTATGAATTCGCTACGTATGAGGTTTTGTCATTGGGCTTTTTGCTACACTGCTGCTTATAAACTTGGAATAAAAATATTTGTTGCCACTTTTTATGGAATGATTCTTACAGTGTGCGTTAATATGATATCTAGGGTGTATATCGCCACACTACTTGATTGATCAGGCGAAATCCAATTTTGCGCTAAAATGGTATTATGACTATCGGACTTTCATGCGGTTTTCAGCTCTAAATGATGGCAATTGACTAGTTTTACATAAACATGGAATATTATGTTCAAAATATATTCAAAGTGCACGACTTTGGGGACAACAACATTTTGTTACACCACAGTAAAGAATATGCTGCATTATTATAAGTCTAATAATATCGGATTATGTTTCCATTAAGTTAGAAGTGCAACGCGTGTAGGCAGTACAGCTAATTACCTGCTCGCATGGATAAAATGAGCCCTTGAAAATCACCATGCATCACCGATTGTGACGATACGACTGACACGGCACGTCGGTGTAAAGAACTGAGTGAGCCCCATGAGAGAGTGTCCTAGCTACAAAAGCAAACAAATGATGAGTGCTATACGCAATGGAGAACACAATGACTAAATGGGGGTACTGGGAGCCTTTTACACGCGACACCCTCTCACCAACAACTTTCGCCAAGGACGTCATATTCCAGTAAATAAGAATGGAAGAGAATGTTAACTGAAAACATGTAGAATTTTTTTCTCGAGCTTCTTTTAAAATACCATTCACGGGGAAATCATCCAAAGTCAAAATTTACAACAAAACGAACGTTTCGATATTAATTATTTTGGCAGAAACTATATAGGACGAAGCGAAACTCAATTCAATGTACGCGAGGATCAAGTAAATGATACAACTGAGAGAAGTATTAGACGAATATTATATAGCGACTCCAGAAACTGGCGAACATTGAATTATATAGAGACGACAATACACGGTCTCGAACCCAGTCCTCTTGGTGTGGGATTTACCACCAGACCACAAGGGGACTGTATTTTAGTGTTTCAAGCGGCCGTAATTAAAGTATTTAGAAGAGGATGACCTATATAATATACATGATTCTAGCATAATCTATGACGGAGCGAAACTCAATTCAATGCACGCGAGGATCAAGCTTGCGGTCATCTTATGGGGGTGTACCCACTAATTGATTGCTCGTGCCAGAGTATCTCTCAACCGAACCCTTTCTTTAACCGCAATGCGCATGCAACATAAATAAATGACAGCAGACAGTAGTATTACATTTGTTTGGCCGCAATGCATTGGAACGGCGCCCTTACTATGTATGCCCTAAGCAGTTCCCAGGAAATTTCCCAGAAAAACAGTTCCCAGAAAAAAATATCAATGCGGAAAGGCGGCGTGCAGGAGATCCCCATGAGAGGGCGCTATACCACATCGTATACCACCGCACAGTGGGCCAGATTTCTCGATTTCGGTCAATAGTTAATGACATCGCTACCGTTGAGAGTTTGGCCATAAAATTTGGTACTATGCATTTTTTTTGTGATGCTGAATCCGAACCTGACTCTTATGCTGTCAGATTAACCGTTTTATCCATACAGGGCGTCCCAAAAGAAACCAACCTCTCGATATCGGTCAATAATTAATAACATCTGTTTACCGTTGAGAGTTTGGTAATAAAATTTGTTACTAGGGTATTTTTGTGATGCTGAATCCTAATCTGGCTGCTATTATGCTGTCAGATTAACCGTTTTACCTATACAGGGTGTCCCCCAAAAAATAAACCAACCACCAAAGCGCCCTCATATTGATACCTCAATTTACATATATGTAAAATATTTTTGAAACATTTATAAACTGCAGTTCATTAGCTTTTAAAAACCGAGAAAAGCGTTCAGATCGGGTGTAAAATGGTTGAACTGAAGCCGTTTCAAGACAATAACCGAAATGATATTCTATCGGGCAATACTTGCAGATGGTAAAGGACCACTGACTCGCAAACAAAATCATTAACAGTTTATAAACAAACATTTCTGCGCTGATAAATATCTGATCTTTTTTTAATATCAGAAATCAACATATCTCTATATAACCTTCAGTCATAAATAATAATAGTACACTCTTTCCATAGTTTGGATTTAATATAAATTGAACATATCGGTGGTCGGCATCACTTGCACCTAAACAGAATGTATTGCAAGAAAATTCATATTATGTGTAAAGGTCTGTAAAATCGGGTAATTTTTTTACCAAGCAACATCTGGTCCTGGAGGAGATTAAAAAAAGTCTTTCTTGCTACTCTTGAAAATGAAGTTCCATAGATTCTCAGAATGAATGAGAGACTGAAGTTCTGCTCACCAGTTTACCATAGCTCTTCCTCCCTACGTGTACATTATTCCCTCCGAATTGAATACAGTGTACAAAAAGTGACACAGACTGGATTTTCTATCTTGCGGAAAATGGTGCATATTTCCGGATTGGCACATCTATCGCGAAAAAAAATGAAACCCCCCCCCAAAAAAAATATTCCCAAACAGAAGCCTTTTTGGATCACTTTTTTTAGACACCCTTTATTTGAAAACAGGGTAAAATTATAATATTAATTATTAATAAAATGATACGTGGAAAATTGTGAGATAATAAATAATAAATACATTCGATTGGAGTATGTCAATATGAGTGATAAATACGCATAGGAATATTTTAGGATATTTTAGGCCCTATGTGTGCCCACCACGCGCCACGAGCAGATTTTTCTTCTCGAGGGGCGTTATAAACGGCCCTCTATATCCCTGGATGCGGCTGGTGGCAGCCAACGTTTGTTGTGGCATTTCCCTTACATATAGGGCTGGGAACTTTTAGTGGGGTTAGAAGGTGGGCATTATCGGCAAAAAAGAAATGAGTCATTTTTATAACCGAAGTGGATATATGCAATTCCAAGAAAAAGATACTGAAAATAGTTTCAGAGGCCATGTTGTAGGATAAAAAGGGCATTATAAATATATAAAAATACAAGAGAGTTTCCAGAGTCATCTATGAAGGCTTGATTGATAACAACAACTTGAAATCAGCCAAATTTTTACGCATTTTTTGGAAAAAAGGTACTACTTTACTTTATCGTTGTTCGGTTGACTCAGTTATAGACAACTATCATTGATTGAAAATATGTGAAATTTTCAAGAAGTGCTTCAAAGTGAGGATAAGTCTGTAGAATTCTTCATAAGTTACCTTTTCCAGTTGTAGAATTTGAAAGAAAGGACGAAACGGTAGTGTTCCAAGATACGAGTCTCAGTGCAATTACTTGTTTGTAGTAATGTCCGTTCGGACAGTATGACTAAAATCTCCGATTCTGTCCTTATTAGGTTGTTCGGGTCCTATCTTTTGCAGGGTACATGTTTAGGATACCTGTACGTGTATACGTAAGCTAAAATCTGATTTTTGATTATTTTTTTTCGATTTGGCTGATTTAGCAAATCACTGATAGGTCTTTATGTGTTGGATTACCCCGGGATTCCATAGAGTCAAACAATTTAAGATTTTCTAATGTCTGGATGTTTACTGGGTATTGGAAATATAAAATTGACATTTGAAGGGGTCGATTTTTGAATTATTGACACCCCCTGGCCCACAGTGACTGTTGCACCGCCTGCGTGACCCCTAGCTATTTCTAATACTTCTGCCGTTATATTCCATTTTGACTTACCAGACGAACCTAATCCTCACGAGTTTGAACATCACAATGGAAAATGTGAAATCTGTTGCAACTTTAGAGGGTGTCTTCGAAAGATTATGTCACCATTTCATGTAGAAATAATTTCTATAGAATGACAGTTTTTGTAGACCGAAATGGGTCTTAACAGCCTTACATACGCGTCACTCCAGATTGGAGTGCCTCCCCGTATATTAGTTAACCCTAACTGCCTTTTGGTTTCTAGCCTATCTCCGAGAGGAAGGGAAGGAGTTTAGGGGAATATGGGAGCTAACAGAAATTTGGACGTGCCTGCTGGGATTCGAACCCGGGCCTCCGGCCACCATTCCAATATGACCAGGCATGAAAGCCACTAGGTAGTCGCTGGGCCGATCAGCGATTTCGTGCCCATATGAGTGTTTGTGCGATTACGTCATCTGCATCTTTTTTTGACATTTGTGCATTTTTCTAGCCTCAGCTTATTGAGTTTACCTGGTGTTTGTGGTGTAAGTGGTTATTACCACAATATGTGTGCTCTGATGCCCCTCGTGTCAATCAATTTCTTGTCCCTAGTCTTGACGTGGTGCAACTTGTCAAAATAAAACGTCCCCCAGAATTAAAATTTATTCGGATTTCGGCAAGGGAGCCTCCATGAGCTTCATTGGCGCACCAGACTCATTATTCTTGGGGGGGGGGGGGGATTAATAATTACTTTTTTTTTGGGGGGGGGGTACAAAACTTCCAAATCGCATTATATTTGCCCAACATTTGGATGATCGCTAATTTTTCAAAATCCGTCATTTTTCTTCTGACGGGGGGGGGGGGGGGGTCCTGGGAGCACGAAAAAAATAGAGTTCGTGGGAAATAGCCCATCCCCCACTCTGTTCTTTTCAATAGTACCTGACTATTGAAACTGGCACCACACCTTACATTGTTATGCGTTCGCGACATACAGTGCAAAATACCAGCGTACTGCAAATGTCTAGGGCCATAATGTGTCAAGCAGCCCCCCCCCTAACCGGTACTGTACGTAAATAAAAATAAATCCCAACACCTTGAAGAAATTGCCATTTGTGTGTGATCGCAATTTGTGGTTAAGTGGTGGGCGTTTTCGTGTCCACAGCCTCGCCCCCTTGACTTACCTCAACAAGTTAAGATTTTTCTATCATCTGACTGTTAAGATAGGTGTAGTACAGTCTATTTAGGTATAGTACAGGGTGAAGTCAAAAAGATTTTAGCACTCTTTTTGTTTGGATTTTTCTATAGCGTAATCTACCAAGATACTGCTATTCCCTATAAAACTAGATTATTTCACCTACTAGAGAATTTTTGAATTTTGAGTTTTGAACTTTGCATTGCTAAGTTATGCTAACTTAAGATAGGTTCCCATTTTTCACTCTGTCCACGGAATCACTGTTGTGGAATTTGGCCAAAAACTTTTGATGAGTCTACACAAGTACATCATGGCATTCTTTGCTTTGCTTGATACCTTTGGTACACCTTCATCAAGAACAATGTTAAACTATATTCATATTTTTGAAATCAGTAACAATTATATAGAATCTTACACCCAAACTTTTAAGCATTATTTCAAGGAATGTTTGAAAGTACTCCATACCTTTTCTCGTAAACATTGAATGCAAATCTGTGATGCAATCCTCTTCAATATTGCCGGTTGACCCACATTTTTCCCACCGACGCCTTCATAACCTGATGAAGGGGCCGACTTTTGGGGAACAAATGGTTTAACATTACATACATTCAACGTCCATCTGCCTTCCCTTTGCATCTCATTCCTTGCGCTCTCCTTTCCCTCTCTTTCTCTAATCCCTTTCTGCTTTTTCCATTTTCCCATTTTCCTGCTTTACACTAGCGTAACCTTCTTTCCTGTCTGGCCCATTGGGAGGGGACAATGTCGCCCCTTCCCCTGCCCCTGTTACCCTACTTTCATATT
Organism: Ophioderma brevispina; assembly: GCA_023653785.1. Lineage (NCBI taxonomy): Eukaryota > Metazoa > Echinodermata > Ophiuroidea > Amphilepidida > Ophiodermatidae > Ophioderma > Ophioderma brevispina. The sequence continues at coordinate 8,158 of JAMKCH010033026.1, forward strand.
GTCGTTGACTATTTTTAATAACTATTATCAACACCAGTTGTTCGGATTAGGTAATGGTTACGTAGAACAAAATACAAAAGTTATTAAGCACTTAGATGACAGTTAAGTCAATGGTCTTTTGCTGCTGTTACGGAAGCTGGGAAGAATTGTAAGGGCAACCGTGTCATATGGTTTTTGGCGCTTTCCGTCAATTAGCCAGTATCTTCAATATGTGAAAAGGTAGACTTTAGATTTTTTTACCGATGACAGTGGATATAATGAGTTATTGTTTTTCATGGTATAAAAAACATTTCTAAAACTTTTTAAATTTTTTAAATATTTTCTGAAATCGATGTAAATCTTTTTGACTCAACCCTGTATATGGTAGGTGCCAAATCTTATGTGTATATTCAATCTACCCTAGGAGGGATTTAGCAATTTTGGATTTTTTTTGGCCATGTTAAAGACACTAGTAGTGACCACCGAAAAGGGCAAATATTTGGAATTTTAAGGAGCTAAAGTGCAACAAGAGCTTTCAAATAACAGGTGTCCCAAAATATGAAATCGATTTTTGCACTGGTGTAAATCTTGTCTATCAAAATATCCCCATCGAAACGATTAAGGGGGGACATGGCTTCATTTTTCATACAATATTAGATTATTGCAATCACGTCACATAGTGTTTCTTTGAATACAGCAAGTGAATACCAAATGCTTGTTTCAAATATAGTTGGTCTTTGATCATATCGACCTCCCGTATGCTAATTAGCAGGGTCAAGGTCACGGGGGCACCCAGAAACTCAGGAATTCAAATGACAATTTTGCCCCCCCAGTTTATCTAAAAAAATATAAAAGGTGATTTGAACATAGTTTGTTTCTTACATCTAGCCAGGATCTATGATCCTATGAGTGTTTACCAAAATTATATTCAAAACCGTGGTTGCCATGGCAACCGTTCAAACTTCTCTCGCCATTTTCGCTGCTGGTGGCATACAAAAATCATTTAACGCAAAAACTAAAGGGTTTAATACAACGATCCTCTCACAGGATCATAGTAAATTTACCCAAACTATTTTTTGTTGCCAAATTTGACGTCAATAGGTCAAACCGTGTGAGGATGATAAAGTGAAGGGGGCAAGTTAACAACCTTCGAAAATAGACAAAAAAAGATAAGGCAGAAAGGTCCAGAAGCGTTAAATTATTTAATTATTGCAACTTTGTTTTTTAATTCTGAATTTATCAATTCTATTAATAATACTATTTTTAATTTAAAAACAATTCTGTAATTGGTCACTTTTACCCCAAAGTTAATTTATTTTTGTAATTGTTTTAAATATTGCTGCTTGAAAAACAATGAAAAACAAAGTAAATGTAGCTGCTTGAAAAAGCAATACGAAACATAAGAAATCGTCTTTCGCTGTGCGATGCTGTACACTTCGATCAACCATAACATTTGAACGAAATGTGCGATTTTCACCAAATAAAAAGTAAAATACCGCTGAAAGTTGTGCGCAATTCAGAAACTTAAAAAACTACAATTTGATCTCTCAAAAACAAACTGACACCATGTCCCCCTTTACAAGTTGTTGGGAGGGCGAGTTGGTGTAGCGGTCGAGTCGCCCACCTTTCACCAATGTGACCGGGCGCTGATCCCCGGTCGAGCCAGTGTCGTATGTGAATTTGGTTGCCGATCCATACCCTTCCTCGCAGGTTTTCTCCGAGATCTTCGGTTTGCTCCTGCCTCTAAAATCGGACCTCTTCCCATAAACTTTCCCCGCTGTCCTGGAGGTGTCCCTTAATGAATTTAATGCATATAGCAAAATGATTCTGCCTGGCGAATGCCGAATGTTATAAATAAATAAATAAAGTTACCACCTGGTCGTATATACCGTCATACGATATTCAAGGTGTGTAAAAATACTAAGTTGTAGAGTTCAACTCAAATCTATATTTATAGCTGATTGCGAATGTTGAGATATGCCTTGTTTTGCGTATATGTACATTTTGTTTCGTTCGTATGGAACTTCTTAGGTTTAAGGGGGTGGTCACATCTGGTCTTCCTTATTGGCATATCCATCATATCCTCAATATCATTGTGTTTTGTCTTTGTTAGATTTATGTGATGATATTGATATAAAAGTTGAAATAATTTGAACGTCACCATATGCCTAATTTCCGAGAAAATAGAAAACTAGCACGCTTTGGCGAAACCTGGCGAAAGTTTTTGGTGGGAGAGCGTTCGCACAAAAATAGTAATACCTATTACCGGCGTGTTCGGGTCGCACACATGTTTTTAGTATCGTCATTTATACAACCAGGGACGGCATGCATGATTTTCAAACTGCTCATTTCCGCGCCAAGCAAGCATGTAGGTACGACTTCGCCCCACTGCACTGTCTAAATGGGCTGCCGAATTGCCGGGTGCACTTCTAACTTAATAGAACATAATCCGGGGGAAAAAATTTTATTTATTTGTATTGTAGCATATCTCTTACTTTGTAACCATGCAGATGTTGTTGGCCCCAAAGGCGTGCACTTTGAATATATGTTGGACATAATATTACATTTCTTAGGCAATATCTATATAGAGTACAAAGATGAACTTTTTACTCCATTGCTTCAAAGTAAGGAACTTCAAGTCAACGAATAGGCCTATAGCATGTTGTTCTTACTTACAAACCTCAAATTATTTTTGCTGAGAAAAAAAAAATATTTTCCACGTAACACTAAAGCCTAGCTTCGCCATGTGTTTTCTTTCTCTTTAAATATAAATGCAAAGGTGTTAAAATCATGGCAGAATAGTTTGACTTAATAGCAGGTATAGCAGTGAGGTAGAGCCTAATATGCCAATTTAGGTACACTATAGAATAACATTATTTCGCTACATTGTGTTTCACGATGCACCTAGTGCAACGATCACCAGGCGAGTGGCTATGGGAATGTTTTTTTCTTAGCACGACTGGAGGTCGGCCTTGTTGATCGCTGTTTACCTGCGCTGCTATGACGACACTTCGAGACCAGTTCACTCCTCTTATTGAGAAGCTGATCACCGGTAATAATAAAAAAAGTTTTCTTCTAAACACAAGTTACACATGCCTAAGACGTCACCCTTGATCTCAGTAGCTATGCCATTCCGTAAGCCTAACAACGACCCCATGTACACCAACAATAGTCAGCCTCACAGACCCTCACCAGCCGGGAAATGGTGTTCACTTTATGTTTGAAGTGGATTCTAGGGTAAATTGTTCCGAGGAACACGATTTCGGACGCCGTTAATTGAAAAAAGGGCCCAAAGTGCCCATTCCGGGGGTGCTCCCATCAATCAAATCAATCACTTTATTTCCATATATACATCAAATAACATAAAAACATACTATATACATAACAGAAATTGCAATATGGAGGATAGGTCCAAAAGGCCAATAAGGCCCGATACGGAACTTTCCCTGGAAATACACAGTTTCAAAATCATAAATACACATTTACAAAAGAAAATCATACACAGCTGATGGACAAGACAAAGGACGGTGCTCGGGACAAAGTAATCATAGTTAGAACACGTTCAATTATATTTGCGATAAATTGTTTTTTAAGCTGAAAACGGAAATGTTTTACGGACTTAGATTGTTTTGTTTTATTTTCTAACGAATTCCAAAGAATGGGGCAGTTTGTTCGAATACATTGGTCAGAAAAAGTTCTTTTTTTCATAGTTAAATTGAGGTCATTTACATGTATTGTCTGATAGTCATGGATGTCAGAGCGTTTTATAAAATAGTTATCAAATGTATTAGGCAATTCATTTTTTGAATATTTGAACATAAACACACCTAGTTCGAGAGAGTACATGTCGTCAAAAATAAGAATATTGTATTTTGCAAATAACGGTTGGGAATGGCTTCTGTAATTACTGTTAGAAATTGTTCTTATCGCCCATTTTTGGTGTTTGCAAAGTTTAATTAAGTAGACACCACATGTATTTCCCCATATGAGTATTCCATAATTGAGATAAGGCAAAATGAAAGTACAATAAAGAGTATGTAATACACGATCCGGAATAACGTGTTTTAGTTTGTTCATGGCACCAATATTTCTCAACAATGTTTTGGAAACGCAATCGATATGATGTTTCCAGGTGAGGTTTCATCTAAGTATTAAGGCACCTAGAAATTTGGTATAGTTCACTTTTTCCAATATTGTATTATCTAATTGACATTCAAATCTGGTTTTACTGCAATGACTGACGTCATGTTAGGCGGGCCAAATACCATGTAATTAGTTTTGCTTGCGTTAACTGATAATTTGTTTGCTTTGAACCAATTGCTTACTTCATTCAATTCAGCATTCACAACACTTATTACAGTACTATCGATGTTTTCATGCGAGTAGAGAATCGTGGTATCATCGGCAAATAATATAAAATCAAGAACGTGAGAAGTATTGGTTATATCATTAACATATAATATAAAAAGAAGTATTGATCCTTGCGGAACACCACAAACAATATTTTGAAAACCTGAATCGTACGAATTATAAGAAACGTATTGTTTTCTATTACTTAAGTAATTTCTAAACCATTCTAGTACACTACCACGAATCCATAATGTTCTAATTTACTAAGAAGTATATTGTGATCGATGGTATCGAAAGCTTTAGATAAATCTAAGAATATACCAATGGTTGTTTCATTTCTTTCCACTGCAGTATTTATTATATCCACCAATTCAATAATGGCCATATAGGTAGAATGATTGGACCGAAAACCAAATTGCCTATCATTAAGGATTTCATGGGTGTTTATATAGTCAATGCATCTCGGCAAATAATATAAAATCAAGAACGTGAGAAGTATTGGTTATATCATTAACATATAATATAAAAAGAAGTGGACCCAGTATTGATCCTTGCGGAACACCACGAACAATATTTTGAAATCCTGAATCGTACGAATTATAAGAAAAGTATTGCTTTCTATTACTTAAGTAATTTCTAAACCATTCTAGTACAATATCACGAAATCCATAATGTTCTAATTTACTAAGAAGTATATTGTGATCGATGGAATCGAAAGCTTTCGATAAATCTAAGAATATACCAATGGTTGTTTCATTTCTTTCCTCTGCAGTATTTATTATATCCACCAATTCAATAATGGCCATGTAGGTAGAATGATTGGACCGAAAACCAAATTGCCTATCATTAAGGATTTCATGGGTGTTCATATAGTCAATGCATCTATCAAATACAAGTCTTTCTAGTATTTTCGAAAAACATGGTAAAAGAGACACTGGTCGATAATTTGAGAACAATTCAACATCTTGTTTCTTATAAATTGGTATTACCTTAGCTATTTTAAGCTTTACAGGAACGACCCTAGTCGATATAGATAAATATTTTTGTAAGCGGAGTCACTATTTCTTTAGCAACTTTCTTTATTATGAGATTACCAGTGTTGTCATTACCAGCACTCTTGTTTTGATTGAATTTCTCAATTATCTTAGTAATATCCTTTTCAACAATTGGTTTCATGTACATACTACAATGTTTTGAATCTTTGAGGTAATCAAAATAGTTTTTACCCGTATTTTTTATATTGGATGCAAGCTTTGGACCAATATTTACAAAGAAATTATTTAAATGGTTAGAAATATCTACAGAGTTAGTGAAAATGTTGCCTTTGTCATCCTTAAACTTGCTCTGCATAGAAAGTAATTGGTCAATTTCAATGGGGATTTCAGCAAAATGTAGCTTTTTAAATGTTGCATACAGCTACATGAAAAAGTAAAAATTGAATCTGACCGACTTCAGACTCATTTTGCTTGATCGCATCACATTTATCGTTTTCCACGTTTGTTTCATATTATGTTTGCTTTTTTCAAATTTAAGAAAAAAGTGTTTCCTCTTGCTTAACGAATAAGCATATTTAACTTATTTCTGTATGTTTTAAATTTTTGAAGTCTTGATATACTTGGCGAGTGTAAGTATTGTTTATACAACTGGTTTTTCTTATTGATACTTTCTAATAAACTTCTTGTAATCCAGGGTGATATCGGTTCTTTCTCTTTGTTACTGGTACATTTTTTTAGCGGAAAACATTCATTATACAGTGGCCAATATGTTACCATGGCTTGATGTAGTCAGTTGATAGGAAATTGTATCATATTGCTACTGGATGGCCATAGACAGTACTGCCAGCAATGTGCCAGTGTAGAGTGTACAATAGAGGTTGTGGCTGCTCTCACCCCTATTATTCTCATCACTTCACTCTACCCATGGTTGTTTGGACAAGGGCAAATAAACCATGTGAGAGCCCCGTCCTTCGGAGGGGACGTTAAGCCGTCGGTCCCATGTATGGGAAAGTCACATCCATACATGCTTTTCACAGCTAGGTTCGAAAAGAGTAGGGTGTTAACCCATAGCTGTCCCTTATCCGTCCCGGTGCTGTTTGTGTCCTTGGGCAAGATACTTAGCCTCGATTGCATCGTCGACCCAGGCGACAATTGGGGAGCTGTTATGGGGAATGTTACAATCTAAGTGCTGATAGGAGCTGCGCTACGGTTGCGCCCTAGTTGAAGCGAAATGATTCTGATGATTTCCTAGTGACAGCGTAATAATTATCGGACCTTGAGCCTGCCAGCTCAGGCCGTAAGGAAAGAAAAACATCTTCCCCCGCATCTGTGACTATCGGAACGTTGGTCACAACGCCCCGTGTCCCCTTCTAAGTCGCGTCAACTAGTAGTAATCCAGGGTGATATCGGTTCTTTCTTTTTGTTACTGGTACATTTTTTTAGCGGAACACATTCATTATACAGTGCATTAAAGGTTTCAATAAATTTATTATAATCCACATCTGCACTATTGTTATCGAGGATTTCCTGCCATTCAACATCTGCTAACCTCTGTTTAAATTTCGAAATATTGGTATTATTGTGAATTCTCTTATATATAACCCTCTTAGTCTTATCAGGCAGCTGAGTTAAATTGCGAGTTGTTAGGATAGTTGGCATATGATCAGTTATATCAGTAACCAATATTGTTGATTTTATAATATTTTCATCATTCGTCAAAATATTGTATTGTCAATAGTTGTAGCAGTAGTCTCAGTAATTCTTGTTGGTTTATATATAGCAGGCATTAATGAATAGGAATAAATGAGTTCAAGATAATCGTGGGTGGGTTTATGGCTATCGACTTTTAGAAGATCAATGTTGAAATCGCCCATAATGTCCCCATTATGGGGTCAAAATTCATAATAAAGTTATAATGGCCTACTCTCTTAATTTTAGTGTCTACATATAGGTTTTCGGGCGTGAGAAATTGATTGGAACAACTTGGAAAATCCAAAATGGCTGCCTTTTGCCAAAAAAATCAAAATGGCGCCCAAAATGTCCCTTTTCAATATAAATCATACGTGATCCCTTTCCCCATCTATTTGATTAAGCAGAGTTTCTATTTGCATTTTTTTGGATGTGAGAAATCAATACCTACCACTTTGCAATATTAAACATGGCTGCCAGGTGCAAAAAAATCAAAATGGCATCCAAAATGGCAACCCAAACAGACCATGATTAATACAATTAGAACATTGATGGTATTATTGTTTTTTTTTTCATTTGGTTGTGGTAGCCATCTTGGATTTCCAAATGGCTGCCAAGCAAAAGTAGTTTTGCCAATTCAAAGCTCTGTAAAATACATTGCAGTGGAGTACTTACGAAGAAAATATGGGCAAAAATGACAGCTTGGCGGTCATTTTGAAGTTTAAAATGGCCTCCACGGCCAAATAACG
>JAMKCH010033027.1:0-95238 GCA_023653785.1 Ophioderma brevispina
CACATAGGTCGCAACATGCGGGGCTTGCCGACAAACCGTCGCGAAGGAGACTACTAGCCCATACGGTGCACAATAGTCAATCCACGCCACTTACCTCTATTGATCCACGCAGGTTATGTGTAAGGCATAAGTTCGGGAACATGTTTTGGTGACCTTTGACATAATGTGGGTTGTTGTGTATTCCAGTAGGATTTCAAGCTAAAATTGATTTTGTTGCTGATTTGGGTTTCAATAGGGACCTAAACTGTCAGAAATGATGGGGTGGCAAATTTTCCTTACTGATGCCCCCTTCCTTCAAGGGGCAATTTTAGTACAGGGAAAATTTAATAAAATCGAGTCAATTGTGTTTAATGTACCCACTAAACAGCGTTCTCGTCTCGTCATACGAATTAGAAAAAGTATATATTTTGCCTATGTTCCAACCTTTAGTTAAAGCGGTAATAGTCCCCATAATGGTTCAAGGTCACCCTGGGGGTAAATGCTCGATGTTGTTTGAAAATTGCGTCAAATGAATTCCTTGTGGTCCATACTGAAACGACAATAATTGCATTTTAATTTGATCTTGAAATCACCATTCCAATTGCGACATCCAGGTGAAAGTTCTGGTGGCCCCCCCATAGACCATGTAAGACCCTTGCGCCATTTGGATTATGTAATTAAGCCTCCAAATGTCACACATGGACTGTCAATAATCATTGTTGGATCCTGTGAACTTATCACAGTTTTCAACAACAAAATCTGAGCATTGGGTAAATTTTAACACCAGATGACCTTGAACCATTAGGGGCTATAGCGCCTGTATCCTAAGGTCGGAAAATAGGCCAATATATACTTTTTTTTCAATCCTTATAAGGATACGAAAACATTAAATAACATAAAACACATTTGACTCGATTTTCAATTTTTACCTGTAGTCACATTTCCCCCCTTGAGAAGGGGGGCAGCAGTCCGAAAATTTGCCCCCCATCATTTTCTGACTGCAAATCTGTCCCTATTGAATGAAAAACAGCAAGAAAATCAAAACTTTAAAGCACCAAAATCCTACGAGAACTTTTTTCATTGACATCCCGACCCACACTATAACTTAAAATGGGCATTATGTTACACGAAAGTGGGGGTCCTTGTGTGTTGGTCTGATTGTGGCTTTTTGGAATTTTTACTTTAAAAAAACGGAGAAAGTATGGCCCACGACTTCCTTTCCTCGGAGGGCGAATACGCTGGAAATGAGGTTGAAGACCCGGGGTCCCCGCTATGTGCACATGCATGCATGCGTACGGCACACAGTGAGCTTGAAACGTCAATTTCAATAATCAACTGGTTGGAAAAACAAATAAAATAGTAACTAAACTTGAAATTAAATATAAGCACTTAAGGGGTTAATAAAAAGTATGAAATTAGTTATAGGTGAGGTTATTTAAGACATTTGTGTTCTAACATACAAACACACAATTCCACTTAACTGTACGGTATACTACCCTAAAACAAATTTCATTCAGGAGGCCCGGGTATTTCATAAACACTATTGCTGCTATACCGGTGGTGAAAGCAGAATATAGTCCGGTGGGAGCCCTAGTCCGGGGGCCCATAGACGATAACGGAAAAAGCGTGAAAATAATGTGGCGTAAAGAGTCAACGGAATCGATGCCTTGATTGTTCACCATTGTTCCCGGACTATGAGTACGCCGGTCAATGGTTACTTCTACACGGTGTGAAAGCAGATATAGTCAGGTTAGGGGGCCTAGTCCGGGGGCTCATAGACTATAACGCGAATAAAGCGTAAAAACCAATGTTGCGTAAAAGAGAGTCCTGAATCGATTGCCCTATTGTTAACCATGTTCCCGGACTATGAGTAGGCCTACGCCGGACAATGGTACTTCTACACCGGGTAGAAGTAATTATTGTCCGCGTTACTCATAGTCCGGGAACCAATTGGTGAACAAATAGGGCAATCGCATTCAGTTGCTATTCACGTAACATTAGTTTCATGCTTTATTCCGTATCGTAATATGGAGCCCGACTGTGCTCCCGCAGGGACTATATCTGGCTTTCAAACAGGTGTGAAAGGAGATATGGGTCCGGCGGAACCAACAGTCCGCGGCTCCATAGACGACACGGAAATAAAGCGTGAAACTAATGTACGTGAAGTAGTCAACTGAATCGATTGCCCTATTGTTCAACATTTTCCCGACTGTGAGAACCGGAGGACCCATATCTCCTGCCACACCCGGCTCCAACGAATCAGATCAAGAAGCAGACAAGTAAGCCTGAAGTTATGCTCTCAGTCGAGTCATTTTCTCGTGAGAGGGCCCTCTATTTTTATCTAGCTCGTCTGCCTATGGTGATTGGTGAATACTGATGAAGTCAGAAGAGCCATTTACGGAATAAAGTACACTTGGAAATGTTGACGTCATTCCGACGTAATACTTAGTATATGTTTGATGAATTTATGTATAATGAAATGAGGAGGGGCGGATAAGCCTATACATGGGGGTACCAAAATCAATATGCTGGCGCATCTGACCTCATATGAATGGCATGATATCAACCAAGCACGACGTCGACAAGCAGACAAGAATGGTAGCGCCTGCTAATGAAGGTAAATATTATTACAAATATTGACTGCTCATTAGGGAAAACGGTTGCAAAATAACTACCCGAAGGTGACTGGAGACCGTGAGCCTATCTAAAACAGTAGGCCCGCGGTCTCGTCACCGAGGGGAGGGTTTGCCACAAATTCACGAATATAGAAAAAAAAAGGGGCAAAAGGTTTTCCCAAAAAAAAAAATAAAAAAAATTTTTTTGGGTTTTCTAAAACAATACAAATATTTGTGTCATTTAAAAATGTGGGCCAAGTCTCGTCAAGATCATCTGCCACCGCAACTCAAGGCGAGTCAAGATACCAATGCAGGGAAAAAAGTTCCAATAAAATGAACTATTTCCCCATGATGGGGAAATAGTAGCTTTTTATGGAAATTTTTCCCTCCTGTGAAATTTTGGGGAAACGAGTCGCAAATATTTTATGTCACGTGATATAGAATCCACCAATCAATGACAGAATATTTTTATGTGTTATATAATCCGTTAGTTCATCCCTCAACCACAGCGTTGTAAATATAAATTGGACAGCAAAATCACGATTTTTTGTAAAATCTGTATTGTATTCCTCTCGGGATATAGGAGTATCGGAACATAAGAGCTACACTCCATACTTAGTGTGGGTTGTATGTCAATGAAACAGTTCCCGTAGAATTTTGTGCCTAAAATTGATTTTTCTTGCGGTTTTTCATTCAAAAGGAGACCAGACTGTCAGAAAAGAAAAATGATGGGGTGCAAATTTCGGACTGATGCCACCATTTTCTTCAAGGGGGAGGAAAAGTTTACTTATTAAAAAAAAAATTAAATTCGAGTCTCAAAGTATTTTTTGATGTACATTAACATGGTCGTCTCCTTATAGGGGTTAGAAAAGTATATTGTGGCTAGTTCCGACCCTTTGTTACAGCGTTAGCCCCCTAATGGTTAAGGTCACCTGGGGTAAAATTTACCCTGTCAGATTTTGTGGAAAATAGGTATAGTTGATTTGTATTGTCTCACGGATCCAAAAATGTATTATTTACAGTGTGTGTGACATTTGGTTGGCTGATTACATAGCAAAATGTGGCAAGGGTCTACATATTCTATGTGGTTGTCACCTAAAACTTCCTGGATATCTAAATGGTTACTATCACCCAAATCAGTAAAATGCAATGCATGATTTTAAAATTTTCCCGTAATAAGAAGGGGATCAGTCCGAACATTGCACCCCGTCCTTGCTGGAATTTAACCCAAACAGCAACAAAATCAATTTTAGCAAGAAAGTCCTACAGGGAATAACACACCACATCACCATAATCAACTCGATTGTGTATTAGACAGAAATCAATGCACAATTTCAATAAAAAATAAACAAAGATCTGACGTTTTAATAGATGTAGTCTTTCTGAGTTGTACATGATAGTATTATTAGGGACCGATTACCAACATGATGGATTTGTTGATTAAAGTACAATAAACCGACACTGTTAATCCCATGGATTGAGAATCCGTCCTGAACGATCAGGGTACCAGGGATAATAAGTGAGGGGTTATGCCGTGAAACTCAGAGTGTAACGGTTGCCTTCCAGAGCCAACTATTTGAAGATCGTATGACAAAACAAGAAATTATTAAATCGGTAGAACAAGATCAAACGATTTATAGTACTTGGATGTAAATATCAGGGGTTTCAAAAATGGAAGGGGAAGACAAACGGCTATCATTGTGTAATCATGTTGTGTCATTCCCTTGTCAGAGAAAAGCATTGACACATTCATCCTATTTTTCAGACTTGACAAACACAATGATAAATTAGAACTTCGGAAAAATGTCGGGGATCGTCGTTTAGCTGAACCTATGGGCTCTTATATAGAAGGACAGAAATCTGTGAAGGCATTCCTGATGAAATCCAAGAAAACATGGGTTACCACCGAGGGTGTTACTAGAGAGATTACGTATGAACCATAGATTAACAGTTTGTAAATTTTCTCACACCCCTGGGCGCTGTCGGCACCTCTTGCAATCAAGAGAGAGAGCAAAGACGATAGGGCAAGAAAAGGCAAAATCCTCAGAAAAAAATATTTGTGATCTGTTTGTATATTTTGCAATATCGAAGACCGGAAACATGTGAAAAAGGGAGGTACTGAACCACGGCAGGCACCTCCTCATTTAAATGTGACGGATGCTAAGAGTGCTGCAAGTAGCAGAAGAAACCCACTAGAGCCTTCTCCTATAGAGATCCGAGGATTTGAATTAGTGTGTACAGATGCATTTCCCACCCAAAATACCGAAAGTTATAACATAACGTCAATCCTCAAACTAAATTTCAATTCCACCAAAACAGAAATGGTATAAACCATGTGCATTAACCATATATACCCAGTACAAACACAAAATTTTGAATTTGACCCTGACCTGTTTACTAAATGTGACGCAGTGATGTTTTTATGATCTGCATATTTTCCGACTTCCTATGCTGAAAATATGGAAGGAAGTTTGGCAGAAATGAGGTAGATATTACAGATTTTTCGCGGCTGATCCATCTTTACCCCATCACAGATTTGGGTTCAGTTCCATTATTTTTAATATTGTGGCAAATATTTCTGGATCAGCCGTGAAATCTTTCAATCTACCTCATCCATCCAATTACGGTCAGGGTCAAATTTTGTGTTTTTTTCATGAATTGTTTTTATTCACTCTGTAGAAACAGGAATACTCCCTTTACCACAATGAGTGCCCTGCTTCTATCATGTCGTATTGTTATGACGTCTCGTGACGCCTAAGTCAGAAATACCCTTTCAAACACAAACAAATATGAGCCTTGTGCACAAATGATCTAGCTTTTCACACAGATTTTAATGATGTGAATTGGAGTTCAAGAATTTGGTATGTCCAAAACATTCATAATCAAATTTTCCATTACCCACAATTTAACGATTGATACCTAATGTCCCAGAATGTCCAGAATTCCACAAGAATCTTTTTGAGTTCACGATGATATGTCCTCTCCGCGAAGCCTCCAAATGACAGCGCACAAGTTCATACAAACTCCTCAGGTAATATAATTCCTCAGGGAATCTTCTCAGTCCCTAAGGTAACTCTTGTCCAGCAGTTTCAAGACGACAAGGTTAAATTAGTCTCTCAGATAATAAATCCACAGTATATTAGTCCAAGATATCACCACGATTTCTATCTTCCCACAATTTGGAATCCTATTTTGATTCCCAGCACTGTCGGCTTCAAAGAAGACCGTAGAATAATTAAACGCAACTCTGCTCACATGATTTATATATCCTGGCACTTTACGGGTCTGCTCCTCAAGGCATAGTAAAACTCTCTATCTTCTAGCTCTTGTTTATACTATGGATGTTTGCAGAGAGTCTTCCAGTGATAGTATTTACTACTCACGATAGATTCCCCGTCTAACAATAATCATACATCAGCCTCATGCATAATCATGACCTTGCACCATCAAATCAGATATCACATCTGAATTCATCACTTCATATATATAACCTTTGTGGGGGAATTCCTAGTTCTGCATTGTTTTTTTGATCTCAACACCATAAACAATTTTCTAAGTTACGAAGTTTTACATCTTGGGGAATTCCCAATCCCCTATTGTGCAATCAAACAGGTGCAGCCTGCATAACAACTCTAGGGAATCCCCTTTTCTTCTCTTTTATATAACAAATGCTTTTCCCATGAGAAATCTTTTTCTCAAATCAAATTGAGAAATAATATTTTTTAAAAGTTTAATCAATAAAATAGAGCTATAGAACATTTATCAATAAAAACGCAACGAACTTCTCTCCCCAATTTTTGGGTAATTGTGTATTCAACATCGCAATAATTATGCAATCTTAACCACATATCTCTTCTTTCCAACTATAGGTATTGTTCATGTGGCCGGTCATGGTTACCCGAGTAATCATAATATAATAATAATATCAGAGAATTTATATAGCGCCTTAATTCTATTGGCCTCTAAGCGCTTTCACAAATGGCCCGCTGATCACTGTGGGCATACCATAACCATTTAAGCATCATTTCTAGGGATGCAGCTATCGGGATCAGCGCTATCCCTTATCAGCAAACATAGAGATAACCATCGCATCCGTGATCATCTTCCCAAGTATCGCATGGGTAATCGGGACAACCATCGGTTAATTTCCTGTCCAAGGGAATTACAAGATAGCTGAATCTCACCGGGCTCGACGCACGCCTATAACGCATGGATGAGTATACACTGACAAGCGCTTACCTGATTGATCTACTTGTTTTGCACAATGGGACAAAGTGACCCGCAAAGTGAGCTTTGGAAACCAAGTTTCAATCAATTCTAACACAATCCTATTCATTTTCCCTCTCTTCTCACTCAGTCATGCAAGTGATGGGATTTGTATTGAAACCTGGTCCCAAGCTGACTTTGCCCATTGTCAACACACGTGACCGACTTTGTTTGATTCGCCATGCCAAAACCAATAATCTAGCGAAAGTGGAACATTATTTTTTGGTAGATTTTGTCCAAACCTAACCAACAAATATTTTCCACTTTTGCTAGGGTTGTTTTGTCATGGATGGCAAAAAAGTTTGGTCACAGTGTGTGACTTCCGAGAATGGCCCACTCCGTTAGTGCTCAGGGGGGGGGGGCTCGTATAGGACCCCATGCTAATTAAACGCAAAAACGACCCATGCATTTGAATTTTTTTCACCAATGCAAGCGCAACTAGACGATACACAAATGTCCCAAATATATAGCAGCGTTAAAAACGCTAGCCGAAAAAAATAATGGGCCCTAGGAGCCCCTCCGTATGCAGTTAAGTGTTTAATCTTATCCATGACCGCACGTGAATAAATTACCTATCATTGGAAAGATGGGATTTGGGGCTTTAAGATGATACTAGTTAATTTTTGAATAATTTACACAATTACCACAAAAATTGGGAAGAAGTTTTGTTGGGTTTTAGTGATACGCCACACCGCCCGTTTATGTAATGATATATAGTACCACACATGCACATGCTGGTGTGAAAACACCCCAGTACAATTCACAGGTACAACAATAGATACCTTCAATTTTCACTCACTCACAAACTCACTCTGTGCATTGCCTTGCCTCAATTGAAGAGTGTTTGGAAAAATATATTTTCTGCCATTGAGAATAAATTTGCCATTTTTTCTTTGACAATTGCCTAAACATATAAAGCACCTATTGGTTAGTTTCTAGCAAAATCCAGGATGAAAATCATGTTTGTTTTTTGTTTTTCCAAAAGTAGCCTATAGACTTCATGTACAAAACTTAAACTCCACGGAACCAACCTAAAAATTTATCTTGAGTGAAAAAGTTTGCCAGATTCATTTTCAGGAGCCAAATGGTCATAGAATATGCTCGTTTTACAAAAGATTTGTAAAAAAACATACTTGCCCACCCCTAGTATTGCGCAGGGCAAGATGCAACTTCCTGTGGTTTCAATCGGCGAATATTCAACTGTGCGCCAGCCCGCTATCCATGTGAAAAGGCCATCAGTGTGCTATCCGAACATTTTCTTCGTATATAACAGGTAAATATCAATCAGGCGGGTTTTCAAAACGAAATGATTCCACATGTGAATGACCTGGGATGGACAAAGCAGCCCATGGACTATCGTAATAAATGCCAACAACATTATTGGTAATTCCTTGATCATGAAATCTTGAAATACAAAATGGCACACAGAAAGAACATAAGGTGAACGTATTACCGTATTTTTAAATATTTCTATCAAAGGTAACTTCAGAAAACCTTGGTCACTTCATTAATTTGGTAATGTGCTGAAAGGGCACAATTTTCTTCGTGGCCATCTTGAATTCTACACCCTTCGACCTTTTCGGAAAAAAAATGCAAACGTATTTATTCTGAAACCTGATGTCCTAAAGATAATTAAGTCAAATTCACTTTTCAAATTTCACAAATTTCACAAATTTCAAATTTCACCATTTCACATGGTAACTCCACATCAGTGCAAACTGCATGGAAGTTTGATTGGCGACTAACAACTATTATCTATGTTCTTGGGTTTTAGTACTTTAATGGCAAACTAGAGTTTAAGGTCATCATGGGGTAAACATTGACAACGAACCAATTTTAAATAAATACAGTTCCAAATACATTTCAATGAATATTGAAATGTATTGAAATTCAATTTACATTTGAATATCAAAGATTATGGCAAAATGGACTTAATATTTTACTCATGGGTAAGGTTGGAAGTGCGCGGATGTGTTTTAGTATGATGCAATGATCCGTTGACAAAGATGATTTTCACGAATTTTTGAAAAACAAAAATGAAGATGACGATTCACAAATTAGGCTTTTGCCAAAATCCTAGTATATAGTTTGTGTTTCTATCTTTATATTGGGTTCTGGTGTTTACGAAGGTAACTCCACATCAGTGCACGCACTGATTTTCAGAGAGGCCCTCGATACAAGGTAAAAACATAGTTAAAAATATATATATGATTCGTCGGCAAAGTCACATACTGACGTATTTACTAAAATATGCATTTCGAGAAAAACTGCTTTGAAGATTTTGTGGTTTTAATTTGTTAATTAAAACATATATTTCAATTAAAACCTAGTGGAAAATCGCCTAAATAAGTTTTGCGACAAATAGAATCGGACAAATACGTCGTTATGTAATGCTGACATTTAACGTTTTGCAAATACGTCATATATATTTAATATTTAAGTAATTAAGCCTCTTTGAGGTTTGAATTTTGGTGAATTTGTAGAGTCGCACAAAACAAACGTATATACCAAATTTCTCCAAAATGTAAAAAAATGTCGAATACGTCACTATGTGACGCGACCGACGAATATATCATTCCAATTACAAAATTACAATTGCACTAGACTAAATGGAGGACGATGGAAACCAGATACCCAAGACTTTTAAGCGGATTGATCTACTGTTGAAGTCGTCTTGCCGGAAACCGCATGGGTCAATCTACCTTAAAACATCTTTCTAAAAGACGTTGAATACACGCAGCATGTCATACTGTTTGTATTTTGGTTGTATCCTGCTACACCTATTTTGATATACAATTTTGTATATTGTAAATTGTATCCTTGCACATTGTATAGGTTTTAAGAAGGTATTCATAGTTTTCTCATATTATTTTATTTTGTATAAGACTGACATTTTCCAGAGCGTCTTCTATCAACTATTGAGGTCACCGACCCTTTATTGTTTGCTCGTGTACAAGAGAATAAAGGCATGTCCGCATGACTAGACTTCTGATTGGCATCAACCTTTGAATTTACAACGCCAATATTTAATTACCGCGAGTGCTTTTAGCCATCAATATTTGAAATCACAAAGGCTTGATTTTGAAAGCTTATTTTTCCCTCCATTTTGGAACGTATCAATAAAGTCAGAGTTACGGAAGAAAGAGCAAAACAGGGCGTTAGAGAAACCATTGAGAGTTGGCGAAAAAAGGCGAAATTCTGTTTCCCCTCAAGGCATCTTTTGTTTGCGGTTCATTCCGTCCAAAGATATGGATAGTAATTTATGCAAATGAGGTGGAATAACAAAGGAAATGGATTTTAATTAATTTAAATAACAAAAATAATTCATTATAAACTAATGATTAATATTTCCCCTCATTCCACTGTTAGTATTATTATTATTTATTGTTATTAGACTAATTCAGCATTAAGGGGAAATTATCTTTTGTTATTCACGAATTCCCTTAAGACATCTGTTGTTTGCGGTTTATTCTGTCAAAAGATATGAATAGTAATTTATGCAAATGAGGTGGAATAACAAATGATATGAATATTAATTAATTTAAATAACAAAATGATTCATTATAAACTAATGATTAATATTTCCCCTTATTCCACTGTTAGTATTATTATTATTTATTGTTATTAGACTAATTCAGCATTAAGGGGAAATTATCTTTTGTTATTCACGAATTCCCTTACGGCATCTGTTGTTTGCGGTTTTCTGTCAAAAGATATGAATAGTCATTTATGCAAATGAGGTGGAATAACAAATGATATTAATATAATTTAAATAACAAAAAACTCATTATAAACTAATGATTAATATTTCCCCTTATTCCACTGTTAGTATTATTATTATTTATTGTTATTAGACTAATTCAGCATTAAGGGGAAATTATCTTTTGTTATTCACGAATTCCCTTACGGCATCTGTTGTTTGCGGTTTTCTGTCAAAAGATATGAATAGTCATTTATGCAAATGAGGTGGAATAACAAATGATATTAATATAATTTAAATAACAAAAAACTCATTATAAACTAATGATTAATATTTCCCCTTATTCCACTGTTAGTATTATTATTATTTATTGTTATTAGACTAATTCAGCATTAAGGGGAAATTATCTTTTGTTATTCACGAATTCCCTTACGGCATCTGTTGTTTGCGGTTTTCTGTCAAAAGATATGAATAGTCATTTATGCAAATGAGGTGGAATAACAAATGATATTAATATAATTTAAATAACAAAATGATTCATTATAAACTAATGATTAATATTTCCCCTTATTCCACTGTTAGTATTATTATTATTTATTGTTATTAGACTAATTCAGCATTAAGGGGAAATTATCTTTTGTTATTCACGAATTCCCTTACGGCATCTGTTGTTTGCGGTTTATTTCGTCAAAAGATATGAATAGTCATTTATGCAAATGAGGTGGAATAACAAATGATATTAATATAATTTAAATAACAAAAAACTCATTATAAACTAATGATTAATATTTCCCCTTATTCCACTGTTAGTATTATTATTATTTATTGTTATTAGACTAATTCAGCATTAAGGGGAAATTATCTTTTGTTATTCACGAATTCCCTTACGGCATCTGTTGTTTGCGGTTTTCTGTCAAAAGATATGAATAGTCATTTATGCAAATGAGGTGGAATAACAAATGATATTAATATAATTTAAATAACAAAATGATTCATTATAAACTAATGATTAATATTTCCCCTTATTCCACTGTTAGTATTATTATTATTTATTGTTATTAGACTAATTCAGCATTAAGGGGAAATTATCTTTTGTTATTCACGAATTCCCTTACGGCATCTGTTGTTTGCGGTTTTCTGTCAAAAGATATGAATAGTCATTTATGCAAATGAGGTGGAATAACAAATGATATTAATATAATTTAAATAACAAAAAACTCATTATAAACTAATGATTAATATTTCCCCTTATTCCACTGTTAGTATTATTATTATTTATTGTTATTAGACTAATTCAGCATTAAGGGGAAATTATCTTTTGTTATTCACGAATTCCCTTACGGCATCTGTTGTTTGCGGTTTTCTGTCAAAAGATATGAATAGTCATTTATGCAAATGAGGTGGAATAACAAAGATATGTTTTACACATAAAAATACAACCCCAAAACAGATAGGGACATGACTATGAGGATAAAGATATCCAGGTAATTTGTAGGGCAATTTTTAAGTTTTCCATAAACTTAATAACAATATGTGTATATTACATGAATATTTTTGACTCGTACTCACTGATATCAAAACACATAAGTTATGACAGGTCAAACAGTGTACATAGCGTGGGAAACATGCAACGGCGTGCGTGTTTTGTGTTAAATGCCCATTTTAGTCGTAGCTGAATTTCGCGTCGCCGGCGACGTTAAATTACAAAATCGTTCCGTTACCCATAAGGAATGTGATTTGGTCTTAATCATTCGGGTGAGAGCTTTTGTATATAAAAGCTTTACAACCATGCAAAAATATCGATTTTGAACATCTTGAGGGCGCACTATTTTTCAAATGTGCCAGTGTCTCTTTAAAGGTCGATTTTTCGGTAACAAAGCGACTTATTGTCGCTACAGTCGTTACCGTGGAGCTCCTATACCGCTGTATTCCATTCAGTTGACCACGGGATTTTTAGCAAACTGGATATGAAGACTACGATGAGTTTTCCTGTTAGGCGAAGTTAAACTACTAATGTAATTGTAGAAGACTCACTTACTTTTGGAAGTTAATATCTTGTTGATTTGCATCTATTTTCAATTTAGATATGTGTTTGCAAACAGCCAGATGGTGCCAGACAAGGTCCATTTTTTAGTTGTGTGGAATCTGAAGGAGCAAATAAACACACACGCAGATTTGCTATACGTATGGCTTTAGGGATCCTTTAACACTTCAGTGTATAAGGGAGGGTCCATGTGGACCAAACATTTGTTGTTTGTTTTTTTGCGCGCCATATTTTAACGCTAATATATTTTTGCGCAGGATATTGTGTAATTGCCTAAATATCAGTTGCTCATATTTTGGTGGAAAAAAATCAAATCGGCCATGGAGATTTTAATGCTAATTAGAATAGATAGGCATTTTGATGGC
Source organism: Ophioderma brevispina (assembly GCA_023653785.1). NCBI lineage: Eukaryota > Metazoa > Echinodermata > Ophiuroidea > Amphilepidida > Ophiodermatidae > Ophioderma > Ophioderma brevispina. Next base: position 12,970 of record JAMKCH010033027.1, read on the forward strand.
GCTATGGCGTTTTGACCGTTAAACTCGTACTGGAGTAACTTTTTAATTTTATCAGGCAAATTTCAGCAAGTAAATGTCTTGAAGTTCCCTATTTTGAGTCAAATTTTATAGTCCTTCGGGATTTTTTTTTTTCCGGCGGGAAAATTTGGTGCGCGACATAAAAATTTTGTTTTGCAAAAATTAAAAAAAAAAAAAAAAAAAACTGATTTTCATTTTTCCTGTTATGTGGTCGATGGAACTATATCTAATGACCAGAGTTTTGCTGAACAAATTCTAACGGCAAAGTGGCTTTCAGAGAGGGCCACTGAGCCCCCCCCCCCTTTTTTTACACAACCGAGAGTGCACAAGACCACTAAGTGTTAAAGCAGATTTCCTGTATGACTAAGATACCTGTAATTATTTATACTGGATAAGTCCGTAGAATTAAGGTTCATATTTTTTGTGAGCCGAAATGATTAAATATCACCGTCATTTAAAGCTATTGAAACAAGATAAATATTGAAATAAGTAGCCTACTATACATTTGACATTATTGTACCTTTAATACCATGGGTCATAACGATTCAAAGGGATGGATTCGTGGGCAACAAAAGAAATGACCGTCACGAGTTGTCGGATTTTGGTAACGTGTTCATAACTCATTTATAAATACCAACCGTTGATTGCAAACAAATTGCATTCTTAGAACGCTCTGTGACAACAAGCTGGTGTTTTAGTGGCGTTCATACAAATAGTTTAGATGCAAATAATGGAGGGTTTGCATTACTTCAGTCTTCAGGCAACACTGTCGTGGATATACATCAAAGTTAAGTAGTTCACAAGTTAAAAGAATTCAGATTTGAGAAGTGTAGGTAATTAACTTTTTCTGCTATACAAATAGGTTTGTAGATGAGCCATTATTCCATAACTGTCATCCAGCGGCCGCCAAAAGGGCCCTTTCACGGAAGATAAATTATGTTAAATGAACTTTTGTTGCCTTCCAGTCATACAAGTTATGCGAGAAGGCAATACATACAAGTGATGTTAACCCAAACATTCAGATAATTTCCTGGACCATTCTTCAAAAAGTAAACCTTTTGATAAAAAATGAAGTAATGGTATTGCAAATTTCTTTACATTATCACGTTAATCATTCTTCCCAAGTTTCCTGGATGATATTTTTAAGTAAGATGTTCAACTCAAACACCCTCATTTGCAGAATATGAACGTCTTTAATATTTTTGGGATAAAAAGTGGATGGATTACACCATTTGGCTTCTTTAGGTTTATACTATCTAAATAGCTTTCCATTTTGTTTGAAATACTTGGCCTAAAGATTGCAGGGACTTCAATTTTCAAAATTATGTTGAAAAAATAAAAAATTGTAGGAAATAGACAAGTAATTAACAGAGAATTTTAATTGACTTTGCTAGTCACACACCGTGACCAAAAATACAAATATTTTTAATTACTAGAAAATCACTCTCTCAGTAATGTCATATTTCATGTCAAAAGCATTATGTACCTTCCCTTATCTGGCGCTAGATATTTCAATAACAAGCATTTTCATGACCGTATTCGGTTAGTGTAAATAATCCTTATCTTAGATCAAAGACTCTAGTACAAAAATCCTTAGCAGGAGGTTTCCTGACATGTAGATCACATTATTTAAGATAAGTATCCGGCAATGAAATTACCATTCAGCTGATAGTTAGTTGGAAAGAGCATTGTGCTAGTAATACAAAGGTCGACGGTTCGAATCCGCTAAGGCCACACATGTTTGTTTTTCTTACAACAATACGTGTGCGCATCTCCAGGGAAAGATTAATAATATACATCTTTGTATACCTGGATAACTAAGAAGTTTAAAATTATGAGACTTTTGGGTTTGCTTCCCGCAGATTATTAAATTTAGAAGCCGTCTAAATATCTACTGATGTGCGTGTTATGGCCGAGACAGAATCTACCACAGGATTGAAAGGGTTATTTCATTGCTGGAGAAGTATCTTAAAATAATGTGATATAGCATGTCAAAGAAACATCATTACATAGGATTTTGTCTTGATTGCTTGCTGATTGGTTTTTTCAATTTAAAAAAAAAAGTTTATGTAGATATTTGCAGTTTGTTGTTCTTTGTATTGTTCTATTATTTGATTGAGTTATTGTAAACTGTTGTATTCAACATTTTGTCGCCATAAGATATGCTTTCAATAACGTACCCCTTATTATCGTCACCTGCTCCGCCTCGCTTCTCCCGTCAGATCCTGTGCTATTTTCCAACAAATTTGTTCAATTTCATGTCAAGATGTTTCCCTTTACCCAATAAGAGCTCTCCACATTAAGGGATGTGTCGCACTGTCCAGTTAGAAGCTGTAATTTGTCACGGTTCCGCTGCCTCATCAATTAATTTCCTAATGGTTTTATGTTCCTAGAAACATAACCCTTCATGTTGGCCCATATTAGCTCTTCAGGGTTCAAGTCACATGTTAGGGAGGCAAACGTACAATTTCATCTGAGAAGCTGTAATTTGTTCCACACCCCCTCATCAAATGATTTCTTAATCGTTGCCTTACTGCGTTTTGTATTGTTCCTAGAAACATAACCCTTCATGTTGGCCCATATTAGCTCTTCAGGGTTCATGTCTCAGTGGTAGGGAAACAAACGTACAATTCATGGCCGTAGTTTTAGCCCGAATGTCAATTTCATATTAATTGAGCTCGTGGTTTATTTTGCTTGATGATATTGTAATACTTGGCGTGAAATGCGATAATTCCCGGATTTCCAACCATTCTTGCATTCTGATTTTTTTTCTTTGCTATTGTGTCGGAAGTTTCTCAGCTTGAACGCATGAATAGCTTGCAATTATCCATTATAGTTGGCTCTTTGGGTATTTTTAAATACTGTCTTGGAAATGGTTAGCGTTCACCTCGTTATATGATAATCACCTGATGCGTTTTGGAGACAAAGCTGAGTTTGGCTCCTGGAACAAACCCATCAACACTTCCAGCATGCAGAATTACTAACCCCTGTCCTTTCCCCAGTGGTGTTGGAGAACCCACCATTTCCATCTTCTTCTATCCAACACTTTTCATTGTGTGATGGTGTTAGTCCACGTTTGGTCAAGATATTGCGTTGTGAAGGTCTTTAGCTTGTCTGATCTTTTTTTTTTAAGTTTGAGTAGATATGATGCGCAGTATAACAATTTCGGCTCTTTCGATCAGGAACTTTCTGTCATTCTGACTTATATTTAATCCCAGGCTTTTCAGCAGTTTTCAAGAGGCTCGTTCTCCCCACAGTGGAATTAATATCTGACGAAGATGTCAACAGTTTTACCTAATGTGGGAAATTAAATTTCCCTGTAGAATTGATGCACTTTACGAATGATTTCCTTGCCTGTCAAATTCGTCAATGCTTAGAATAGTTTTTCAGGCGTATATTCCATTTTAGGTAGAAGTCTGCACAATATTGCTCTAGCTATTCATGTATCAGTTTTCATCTCTCCATTACTTATGTGGAAACAAGGTAGGATTCCGTTCCAACTTTTCTTTTTCAAAGAAGTTTTAAGCTTGAAACAACGCTACGGATATCAGTTTTGGCTGCCATGATTGAAGAGTCGACGTTGTATGTGGATGATTGTAAAAAGATATTTATTGTTCTCCTTTTATGAGCAAAATTTTATAGTCCTTTGGGAATTATTTTTTCGGCGGAAAAATTCGGTGCGCGACATAAAAATATATTTTGAATCCGTACAACCGATTTTCATTTTTTCCTGTTATGTGGTCGTGTAGATGTACTCTATCAATGACCAGAGTTTTGCTGAACAAATTCTAACGGCAAAGTGGTTTTCAGAGAGGGCCACTGAGCCCCCCTTTTTTTACACAACCGAAAGTGCACAAGACCACTAAGTGTTAAAGCAGATTTACTGTATGACTAAGATACCTGTAATTATTTCGTCATGTGAGTGCAACAAACTGACATTTTTTGGCGAAATTGAGTTATTTATATAATATGAAAAAGTAGATCATTAGGCTTAATTTGATATACATTTCAGGTGACAGTCTCAATTTATTGTAGAGTTATTAAGCTAAATATGTCTATTTAGGTGTAGATACGACTTTGTTGCACTCAAAATTGGATTTCTGTTGAGTGCAACAAAGTCGTAACTGGTAGATACTTTGTTGCACAACACAGAAAAACTAGTATGTAGATACGACATTTTATTTCTTGTACAGCGATGGTTTTTAAAAAGGTGTATAAGTAAAAAATCTCCCAAAATGTTTTGTGAAAAGAGCCATTTCATTTTTTACCAAATTTATGCTAATTTATGCTCATTCCCCCCAAAAAAAACATAAAAACATATCAAAAAATGTAGTTACGACCTTTTTCCACTCAATACGACCTTTTTCCACCCACTTTTGAGCGGACAAGATAGCTCAATCAGGTAAGCGCTCGACTCCAGTGTATGCTCATCCATGCGTATAGGCGTGCGTTCGAGCCCTGTGAGATTCAGCTATCTTGTAATTTCCCTGGACAAGAAAACCGCTTGGTTGTCTCGATTTACCCATGCGATATTTGGGAAGCTGATCCCGGCTGCGATGGTTATCTCGATGTATGTTTGCTGATAAGGGAAAGCGCTGATCCCGATCTGCTGCATCCCTTGAAATGATGCTAAATGGTTTATGGTATGGTTGGGCCACAGTGATCAGCGACCATTTGTGAAAGCGCTTAGAGGCCAATAGCATAAGGCGCTATATAAATCTCTGCTATTATTATTATTATTAATATTACGCCCAGTACTTAATTAATTTACAAAAGTAAATGAATACACATAATTTAACATATATTTCAAGTACAAGGCTCAATTTATTGCAGAGATATTAGGCTAATTAGGCCTAATTAGGTGTAGATACGACTTCCTTGCACTCAAAATTGAATTTCCCGTGCCGTGCAACAAAGTCGTAACTGGTAGATACGACTTTGTTGCATTACACGGGAAACCATGTGCGTAGTTACGCCATTTTAATTAGCCAGTTTCTTCTTAATTAGTCGACTTAAGTGGGAGTTGAAATATTTATAAGACATTTAAAAAAATACATTTTTATCGTGCGTAAGAATTATTTTCATTTGAAAAGTCGCAAAAGAATGAAACACAAAAATGCCTCTCCTGTAAAATCATGAAAATGCAGACACGACTTTGTTGCACTCACATGACGATTTATACTGGATAAGTCCGTAGAATTAAGGTTCATATTTTTTGTGAGCCGAAATGATTAAATAACACTAATCACCGTCATTTTAAAATATAAATTATTGAAATAAGTCGCTTGCTATACATTGGACATTATTGTACCTTTAATACAAAACAAAAGACAATAACAAAAGAAATGACGTCACGGAGTTGTCGGATTTTGGTCGAACGTGGTCATAACTCATCTATAAATACCACTCGTTGATTGCAAACAAATTGCATTCTTAGAACGCCCTGTGACAACAAGCTGGTGTTTTAGTGGTGTTCATACAAATATTTTAGATGTAAATAATGGAGGTTTTCTGCATTGCTTTAGTTCTACAGGCAACATTGTCGTGGATATACATCAAAGTTAAGTAGCTAGTTCACAAGTAAAATAATTCATATTTGAGAATTGTAGAGTAATTAACTTTTTGCTATCAAAATAGGTTTGATAGCTGAGCACATTATCCATAACCTTTCATCCAGCGACCGGCAATAGGGCCCTTTCACGGAAGATAAATTATGTTGAATGAACGTTTGTTTGCCTTCCAGATCATCCAAGTATGCGAAGAATGCAATACATGCACCTGGTTAACCCAAACATTTCAGATATTTCTGCAACATTCTTCAAAAAAGTAAAACCTTTTTGATAAAAAATGAAGTTAATGGTATTGCAAATTTCTTTATATTATCGCGTTAATCATCCTTCCAAGTTTCCTGCATGATATTTTTAAGTAAGATGTTCAACTCAAACACCCTCATTTGCATAAATGAACGTCTTTAATATTTTGGGATAAAAAAGTGAGATTGTTACACCATTTTGCTTCTTTAGTTTTATAATAAATAGCTTTTCATTTTTGTTTGAAATACTGCCTAAAGTATTGCATGAACTTCAATTTTCAAAATTATGTTGAAAAAATAAAAAAAATGTTTTTAATTACTAGAAAACCACTCTCTCAGTAATGTTCATATTTCATGTCAAAACATTATGTACCTTCCCTTATACAAAATAAATGGTTTAGATCTTTCCTCTTTCAAAAGTTATTGATGTGCTAATTACTGTCACACACGTGACCGGTATTCACCATTTTAGTATTTGAAGGACAAATTTCTGGTCATATTGAAGACGGTAGCCGTGTTAACCTTTATTATCAGTTAGGAGTAGCATTTGCTATTTGCAAGGTTATAAGGATGACAAATTGAATGCAATGTTGGAAATAGTGAGAATTGGAATACCAATTATTTATTAAAAACTTCATTTTGTTGCACATTAACAATGGTTCACAATTTGTGTTATATAATAGCCAATGCAGATGTCCACACGTAACCATATGTCACCACACCGGAACCGACTTAGTATGATAAAATTTGTTAATTACCAAGTAAGGTTTGTTTCTTACTTTTAATTACCAAACATTATTGTAATAACAACATACCATTGTCTTTCGAAATAATATCTGAATGCGAGGTACTTAAAACGACACTGGCCACATTTTCACAAATATGAAATTTCTCAATTTGCTCTTCAATGATAGTTAGGCCATGTAAGAACAGAGATATATTTACAAATAAAACAACATACCCAAAACAGATAGGACATTGATAATGGGATAAAGATATCCATGTAATTTGTAGGCCCAACTTTTAAGTTTTCCATAAACTTAAATCAAACAAATGGAATTACAGAATATTTTTGAACTCGTACTCATGATATTAAAACCACAAATGGTTTATAGACGGTCAAACAGTGGCATCGCGTGGGAAACATGGCATACGGCGGGCGTTGTATTGTGTTAACGCAGGTCGGTCGGTCTGCGAGTTTCGCCGTTAAATTACAAAATCGTTACGTTTACCCAAAAGGAAGATTTGATTGACCTTAATCAGTTCGGGTGAGGCTTTGTATATAAAAGCTTTACAACCTGCAAAAATATCGATTTGAAAAACTGAGGGCGCACATTTTCAAAATGTGCATTGTCTCGTAAAATTCACAGAATTTACAGTGAAGTTTGAATTCCAAAAACCATTTTTGTCTGAGGTCACAAACGTGACAGAGTTTTATTTGCCCCTCATGACAACATAAATCAATCTGGCGAAAGTGGAAAATTTAGGTTTGGTAGGTTTGGGATAAAAGGTTATCACTATACCAAAAGTAATGACGATTGGTTATATGGCAAAACAGCATGGGTGAAAATCAACAACGTGAACCGAACATTGTACATGCTGGTATTCCCGGAAAGCGCCCTGTGGCCGCTAGATATTTCAAATTAACAAGATTTTCATTGACCGTATTCGGTTAGTGTAAATAATCCTTATCTTAGATCAAAGACTCTATTACAAAATCCTACATGATGTGTTTCCCTTGACATTTTATATCACATTATTTTAAGATAAGTATCCGGCAATGAAATTACCATTTCAGCTTGATAGCTTAGTTGGCAAGAGCGTAGTGCTAGTAATACGAAGGTCGCCAGGTTCGAATCCGGCTAAGCGCACATGGTTTTTTTTTTCTTACAACACTAACGTGTCGCTGCCATCTCCAGGAAATATTAATAAATAATTATTTAAAATTATAACTTTGTAACTTAACTAAGAAGTTAAAATTTCTGAGACTTTTGGGTTTGCTTCCCGCAGATTATTAAATTTAGAAGCCGTCTAAATATCTACTGATGTGTGTGTTACGGCCGATACAGAATCTACCACAGGATTGAAAGGGTTATTTCATTGCTGGATACGTATCTTAAAATAATGTGATGTAGCATGTCAAAGAAACACATTCCATAGGATTTTGTCTTGATTGTCTTGCTGATTTGGTCAATTGTAAAAAAAATAATGTAGATATTTGTCAAGTTGTGTCTTTGTATTGTTCTATTATTTGATTGATTTTATTGTAAAAATGGTTGCATTCAACATTTTGTCGCCATAAGATATGCTTTCAATAACTTACCCCTTTTATAATCGTCAACTGCGTCCGACTCGCTCTCGCTGTCAGAATCTTGTGCTAATTTCAACAAAATTTGTTCAATTTCAATGTCACAGATGTTCTCTTTTATTTATTAACCCCAATAAATCTTCTCGCACCGTAAGGATGTGTCCGCATGTCCATTAGAGAAGAAAAAGCTGCTCTTGCTGTACATTTTTCCCTTTTCTCTGCTCGCCCTCATCAAATTTTTCTTCATTTTTGTAATGTTTCCTAGAAACATAACCCTTCATGTTGGTCCATATTAGCTCTTCAGGGTTCAAGTCACATTGTTAGGGAGGCAAACGTACAATTTCATCTGAGAAGCTGTAATTTGTTCCACTGCCTCATCAAATGATTTCTTAATCGTTGCCTTACTGAGTTTTGTATTGTTCCTAGAAACATAACCCTTCATGTTGGCCCATATTAGCTCTTCAGGGTTCATGTCTCAGTGGTAGGGAAGCAAACGTACAATTCATGGCCGTAGTTTTTAGCCCGAATGTCAATTTCATATTAATTGAGCTCGTGGTTTATTATGCTTTGGATGACCATTCGTATAATTGGCGGGAAATGCGATACTCCGGAAGTTCCAACCATTCTTGCATTTCTGATTTTGTGGCTATTGGATGTCGGAAGTTCTCAGCTTGAACGCTATGATAGCTTGCATTATCCATTATAATAATGGACTCTTTGGGTATGTTTGAAAATAACTGTTCTTGGAAATGGTTAGCGTTCACCTCGTTATATGATAATCCCCTGATGCGTTTTGGAGACAAAGCTGAGTTTGGCTCCTGGAACAAACCCTGAACACTTCCAGCCTGCAGAATTACTAACCCCTGTCCTTCCCAGTGGTGTTGGAGAACCCACCATTTCCATCTTTGTCTGTACAACACTTTTCCAGGTTGTGACTGGTGTTAATCCATGTTTCGTCGAGATATATGATTTGTGAAGGTCTTTAGTTTGTCTGATCTTTTTAATTTATAGTAGATATTGTATAACAATTTCGGCTCTTTCGATCAGGAACTTTCTGCCATTCTGATGTTTAAATTTAAAATCAAAGATTTTTTCAACAGTTTTCAGAGACTCGTTCTCCCACCAGTGAAGTTATATCTTGACGAAGAGTGGTCAACAGTTTACCTAATGTGGGAAATTACATTTCCCTGTAGAATTGATGCACTTTACAAATGATTGCTTGCCTTTCAAATCGTCAACAGGTCAAGGTTTAGAATATTTTTTCAGGGTATATTCAATTTTAGGTAGAAGTCTGCACAATATTGCTCTAGCTATTCATGTGCACTTTTAATTCTCTCATTACTTATGTAGCATGGTAGGATTCCTTTCCAACTTTTCTTTTTCGAAGGTCTTTAAGCTTGAAACAACGCTACGGATATCAGTTGTAGCTGACATGATTGAAGAGTCCACATTATACGTGGATGATTGTAAAAAGATAGAAATCAATTACATGATCACGTGTCTCGTGGATAATATTAAATTAAATGAAGTTTACTAATCTAAATGGCAAAGGATAGTTCCAAACATATTTTCCAGTTGTGTATGATACAGTTGGCACAAAAAGTGCATGCTTTTCGATCAGTATTTTTGACAAAGTCACTTTTCTGACCGACTTGGACCTATTGAAGCCCAAACAGCAACAGAATCAATTTTACTTAGCAAATCCTAAGGGAGTACATGTCATACAGCACTAAAAGGTTTAGTTTATTGTACCGATAGTAGTAGGTTATGTTAGGGACGTAACCAGAGGGGTGGCATAGGGGAGGAGTGACCCTCGGAAAATGATTTTGATGCAGAATCGGAAAGGAAACATGGCTGTTCGTGCTAAATTAGCACTTTCACTCTCTTACCCTTCGACCGGGACATTTTACCGTAGATCGGGACATCGGGTTAGCTACGCAACTGCAGTCGATTTGCACCTCATTTTCTCAGTTACATAAATTTGTTATTATCGTAAAAAACAAATTTGGACAATACATTTGATTATGATTCATAACGTTAAAAAGTTATCTCTCACTCTGTAGGTACAATAAGTGAAACAACTGTACGCTTGAGGGACGGTCCGAATGAGTTTGCAGGTCGTCTTGAGATTTTTGAAGGAGGAAAATGGGGTACCATACTTACTAGATTCCTAGGCCCGAGCCATTTTGGTAAGTTATTATTTTTCTAAATTTAATCATTTTAAATGACAACCATGTTTCAAGCCATAGGAAAACGGATATGTATATAGTTCCCTCAGTTTTTGCCTTTTATGGATTCACACCAGTAAATAACGTGAGAAACCGGTAAGTCCAGCCCCCACTGCAAATGAGGTGTTTTTTTTGGTGACCCTCGCCTAAGTATACCCTAAAAACTGAGAGAAATGGCGAGATCTGGGTTACAAATCATGGTTGCTATCAATATTAAGTACAAAATCTGTAGGAATATCAAAAAAAAAAGATTGTCATTGATATGTTATTTTGATCCGACAACAAATTTTAACCGTATTCTTACAGGGAACACCTGACTGAAAAAGTGCTGTGACCTCCAGGGTCCACGGTGCATGCTAGTCTTCACGGTCCAGTAGCTCGAAAATTTTGGCGATAACTACCCTAATTTCATGATTGTTTGGGTAGGAGATATGATGATCTTCAAGCAGAATGTTAGCTTTAAGGTCTGAGATGTTCCATTGAGGAGAAAATGACGTTTTTATCTCGCCCATTTTGTACAGGAACGAATGGGAGCAGTATTTAGTGGTGTGAAACCTTATTGTAACCATATTTGTAAATTATCCAAGATGATTAAATTTATACAAAGAATATCAGGAATAAGTACACTATACCCTTCGCACCTATTCTCTATATAAGATGTGGTTTGTTCTATTAATAGAAAAAAGCAGATGACAAAGTGTACATATACTCCCCGCCTAAAAATCCGAACGAAATAAATTACTGTATTAAAAAGGTATGTAGGTATGTAGGTGAATTATAATAATAAATGCCAGGAGCGTTGTTCGCGTAATGTGTTTGCCTATTGACCTGTGTCCGTAATGCATTGATAACGAAGCATGATGTGGAAGTTTGAGAGATTTATCCAGCTGGCTTGGCGCGTTCATTTGAAAGCAAGTTTGAGCACGTTGATGGTAATTTCAATATCGTTCGGATTTTTTTAGGCGGGGAGTAAATATTATGCCAAATATTTCATATGTCCAAATGACAAAAATCATCAGAATTGAACTATTTAGCGTAGGCAGGTGTGGTAGGAGATATGTCCTCCGGACTCATATCCCACTTACAACGTTGAAGAATGGCACTTCGATTCAGTTGACTCTTCGCGCAACATTAGTTTCACGCTTTATTCCGTTGTTCGTCTATGGGCACTGCTATGGCGCAAGCAGCCGATCATATCTCCGTTTTACCCTGGCCCAAAATATCAAACCCTTGGGTATAGCATAAAATAATTCATCAATACTGGTTTTATCACTGTCGAACGAACATAGAGGGCTCGACATAAATGTCCTAAAGGCAACAGGTGTGAAGGAACTTTATTGATCTTAATACTTTCTTTTGGGATTGGTAGAAACCTTTTTAACAAATGTACGTTTTATTTCCTTATTCTTACGTTACAGAATGTGCCAGTGAAAACATATCAGGAGGATTCCATCTTATAAGTGCATTTCAATGGAACGGGTGTGCGATGCAAATATTGACTGCAGCGAAGAAGATGATGAAAGCAACTGTTGTAATGTATGCCTTTTATTTTCTTGAATCGAAATGTGTTACATCACATGCTGTTTCATCACATGATACAATAGGACGCGAGCGCGTTTGTGTGGGGTGTGTATTATATATATATATATATATCCGTCTGAAGATCGGATACCCTTGATCGTAAGTGAGGGTATTCCGTGAAACTCAGAGTAACGGTTGCCTTTCCAAGGTACCTATATACTTTGTAATTTATTTTATTTTTACGCGCTCCTGTAGTGGGATTGAGCACTCTTAATTCAAGATAGTCACCTGTAATAATAACTGTTTACTACTATGATGTTCTATATATATATATATATATATATATATATATATATATATATATATATATATATATATATATATATATATATATATATAAATATATATATATATGTTGTTGTGTGGTTTGTGTGTTTTTGTGTGTGTGTGTTGTGTGTGTGTGTGTGTGTGTGGTGTGTGTGTGTGTGTGTGTGTGTGGTGTGTGTGTGTGTGTGTGTGTGTGTGTGTGTGTGTGTGTGTGTGTGTGGTGTGTGTGTGTGTGGTGTGTGTGTGTGTGTGTGTGTGTGTGTGTGTGTGTGTGTGTGTGTGGTGTGTGTGTGTGTGTGTGTGTGTGTGTGTGTGTGTGTGTGTGTGTGTGTGTGTGTGTGTGTGTGTGTGTGTGTGGTGTGTGTGTGTGTGTGTGTGTGTGGTGTGTGTGTGTGTGTGTGTGTGGTGTGTGTGTGTGTGTGTGTGGTGTGTGTGTGTGTGGTGTGTGTGTGTGTGTGTGTGTGTGTGTGTGTGTGTGTGTGTGTGTGTGTGTGTGTGTGTGTGTGTGTGTGTGGTGTGTGTGTGTGTGTGTGTGTGTGTGGTGTGTGTGTGTGTGTGTGTGTGTGGTGTGTGTGTGTGTGTGTGTGTGTGTGTGTGGTGTGTGTGTGTGTGGTGTGTGTGTGTGTGTGTGTGTGTGTGTGTGTGTGGTGTGTGTGTGTGTGTGTGGTGTGTGTGTGTGTGTGTGTGTGTGTGTGTGTGTGGTGTGTGTGTGTGTGTGTGTGTGTGTGGTGTGTGTGTGTGTGTGTGTGTGTGTGTGTGTGTGTGTGTGTGTGTGTAGGCCTACTTACTAGTGCAACGTTGTGGGGTGCTTTTGGAGTAGAAATGGACGCTGTGGGGATATTGAACGTTTTGTGTAATTTTTCTTTACGTTGTGGGTTATTCAACGTTACTGTATGTCCTATAACGGAACAAACTAGTATTGAAATTATATGGCACACTATAGAGAACACAGCGCCTTACAGCAAATACTTAAAATACGAAATTAATATACAACATGACATACAGCGCAATAGGGAAAAATCTTAACAAATTCAAAGTTAACAAAATTTTAAGCATCATGAAATAAGTAAAGACACTTGTGGAAGGTGCCTCTCTAACGTTAACAGGAAGCTTGTTCCACAGCCTAGGACCAATTACGTTGAATGATCTGTCTCCAAATCTCCCGAGGGGGGGGGGGTACTCAGTGGAAAAGGGTAGGTACATATGTGCCGCCGATATGGTCACATTTTCACGCCTTACTATAACAATGGGTCATTTTCCCCACCAGGCTACTATAAAGATGGTCACTTTTTGAGGTCATTGCTGCTATATAAATGGGTCCATTTTTTAATTTTTGGTCGCATTTTACTATGAAAATGGGTCGATTTTTCAGATTTTCGCTAAAATCACAATGAAAATGGTTTATTTTCTGATTTTTGGAAAAAGTTACTATGAAAATGGGCCGATTTTGCTAAGATTACTATGAAAATGGTGCGAAATTTCAAAGCCAACTATATAAATGGGTCGAAATTTCGGAACCAACTATATAAATGGGTCATATTTTTGTACAATTTGGTCACTATAAACATGGGTCGATTTTTTACCCGGTACGACGAATAACTAGCCGCGTAAGACCGTATAGCCTTCGTCTTAAACATCCAAATTACTGTCCAACACGTTATATTAGGAGTGGGCTATAAATGGGTGATTTTTTGTTTTATTTTTGCAACAGTTTTTTGTATTCCATTTACTCTATCTCAACGTGAAATGACAAAATTTTTCGCCTAGGGTCTAAGAAAAAAGTGCGCCGGGCCAAAATCCAAAATGGCCACCATTTTCCCTGAAAAATCACATTTTCGGCCATAACTTTGTCATTTGTGGGTCTCTTTGTGTGGTTTTGGGGTCTAACCCTATGTTTTGGAGGTCAAAGATTCCATTTATGCAGTTAAAATTACTGTAAATTAAGCAGTTATTGAATTAAGGCACATTTTTTATAATTTTTGCCATATATAATAGGGGTGAGTATTCAACGATTACCCATGCAGAGACGCAGTTAAATTCTCCCAAGAAAAAGGCATTACTTAAAAAATTACCTTATTTCAAGGAATATTAATGATGTGTGAAGAGATAATTAAAACCACGTATGATTTTATAGAAACGCCTAATTTTGCGTATTTTCACATTTTCCATGTATTGTAAACAGGCTGGCTACCCAAAAGACTGACCCACACACACGTCTAACAAATAGAACTAGAATAACCCTTTTCAATGCAAATGTAGGTACTTCCTTGGGGTACTTCTCTGGTACTGCATGAGATATCTATTGATTCTAACACCTGTAGTGGTCTATTCTGTAATTAAATATAATGCGACTTTTGTTAAAAGTCTGGAGAAAAGTGACGGTAGAAACTATCATTTTCCCACTGTTTCATAATGATAAATTTGATAAAACCTGGACACAGAGTGATTGATTGCTTAGGAAATGTTTCTTGGTCAAAATCCTTTGGATGAAGACACTCTTGAGGAAATTATAATTTGAAAAAATATATATATTTTTTCGGAAGCTTAACATTTTCTGGGACCAGCGGTCCCGCGGTTTTTGTAGGCCTGCACAGAACGATACACACAATACCAAAGTAATCCATATATGACACAAAATATACCGAACCTGTTCCATCACTGCACTAAAAAGCTAGACAATATTTTAAGGTTTACAAGACAAGCACAGTAAATACTGGCCCCACATAACTGTGAAATGACCTTCACATCTGTACCCACATAGGTTATAGACCACTAAACTGGCTGCCATAATGGAAAAAATCTTTGATGGGTTACTTTCTTGTATGGCATCTGAAAAAACTACTTTAAAATGCTTCTTAAAAATAAAACCTATAAAACCAGAAAAAACTACTTCAACAGAGTCACAAATGCCAATAGGCCTATAGAACTACAGCAAACAGCTCTTTTCAGAGCCACTCGATTTTCCAAACTTAATAGTTTATAGCCTGCTTAAACATTCAACACTAGTGATATAATTCACTACCTTTTCTAATCATCCTCTATTTTGCACTATACACTCAAAAGAGAAAAAACACAGACCTCTGTCAGCCATTGTTTTCACCTCATAACCCTCACAGGTTCACCAGGGGCGGATCCAGGATTTGAAAAACGTCAAAATTACGGGGGGCTGAAAGGCTAAACTTGTCGAAAATGGGCTGATTTTGCAAGGTTTTGCAGAATTACCGGGAGGCGCGCGCCCCTCTGCCCCCTCCCTAGATCCGCGCCTGTTCACATAGGCCTATATTCTATAAAATCATACATGGTTCTAGTTATCTCTTCACACATCATTAACATTTCAATAAGATGATTTTTTAAGGAATGCCTTTTTCTTGGGAGAATTTAACTGCATCTCTAGGTAATCGTTGAATACAGCTCACCCCTGTTATCCAGAGAGCCATCCATCGACGTGATGCAGATGTCTGCAGGGACCTCTACAAGGTCAACAAATTATCCGAAAAAGAGATGATTGAGAACCTTATTGTGCTTGTTGAGGATGATTGTCAAGCAGAGGAAGCAGTGGTATTTCCATGTGAGAAGGAAATACTGGAAACATTGAAGGGTGCCCAAGTAGCAGAGACTGGAATGTCTCACTCTCAAGTACCTGTGTTCCAACCTAACCAACAACTTGCTGTTATTTGGGACGAGTTAGGCACCAAAAAAGATGGTACATTGGATTCTACTTGAATGACGATGGGGATGGAACTTTCAGAGTGGACCACCTGATGCGTGCTGGTTCCGGAGATGGAATCTGGCAGCGACCACACGGGACTGATGACATTCATCAGGACACTACAGAGCAACAGATTGTGCCAGTGGCCGTGTCAGGAACCTGGAACTTCTATAGTAGAAAGCCACATTTTGTCTTAAGCAATGCCAAAGAAATTGAGGACATCTTTCGCGAAATTTGCTAATTAAGGTAAAATAAGCGGACATTGTTGTCAAAACAGGTGCTCACTCTACATCTGATGGCTTTTAGCTATTTTCGATGCATTAACAGATTGCTTGACCCCAAAACATGGGGTTAGAGACCACAAACAAGTTATAACACCACAAAATGACAAAGTTATGGCTGAAAATGGGATTTTTTGGGGAAAACGGCGGCCACTTTGGATTTTGGTCCTTTCATTTTGAGATGAATGGAATACAAAAAAAAACTGTTGCAAAAATAAAATGACCCAAAAAAATGATTTTTCACCCCTGTATAGCCCACTCCTAGTTATATAAATAGACCATCAGTAAGGTGTGATGGAGCATGTTCACGAAGAGACTTATACACATAAAGAATTATTTGTATCTGACACGTTCCTTAACAGGCAACCAGTGAAGAGTGATCAAAAGTTGTGACGAACTCTGGTCGCGACCGCATGCGATTACCAAACGCGCAGCTTCTTTATTTTTTTGCAAGCGCTGGAGCCTTTTGAGATTTATTTCATTGGCGCTGTATAGTAATGAGTTATTTGTTTGCATAGTCAATGCGGGACAAGACCAAAGATCGTACAGCATGATTGCAAGCATCAAAAATGATAAACCTACGAATACGCCATAAGTTACGAATATGGTAATTTACACTCTTACAGATAGCTCCAATCTGATTGGACATACTCATGGTGGAATCAAAACATAACTCTATCGTTCTTTACACACACGGATCCAGAAACAGAGTTGTCACCCAGATCTACCCGTATTAGAGGCAGATTTTTCAAAACACGGGGCGTAGCAAAGACAAACACATTATGGCTTTTCTTGATTTATCTGCAGCATGTATTCTGACATCCAAGTGTTTATGTCAGATATACATCTTGAAAGTTTTTGAAGAGCATGCTCACAATCACCTGGAATCTTTGGATGAACTCACAGAAAAGCTTAGTATCATCAACATAAGAGAGAAAGTTAAGATCATGATTCTGAGTATAGGTGAGCATGGTGATTAAACCTTGCAGGCCTACAATGGAGCCCTTGAGGTACTTCAGTCAGTGAGATATGATCTAAACCAGGCAAGAGTAGTGTCTGTGATACCTAAACTGGTTTCAAGTCTTTTAATCAAAATATCAAGTCAACCGATACGAACAAGACAGCCTTATTAGTATCCATGGCATGGAAGATGTAATTTCTAACTTGAAGAACGGCTGGTGAGCTTTAATGCAAATTGCAATGGCTCACCAAGATCATGATCGCCGACAAGCTGTATTACCTGATGTGATGTGGCCTTCTCAATCAATTTGGCAATGAATTTGATATTGGCAGCTGGCCTATAGCGCTTAAGTACATATTGATCCATGGATAATGATTGACTGTTTCAAGTGTAAGGAAATATGCCTGTCAAAAGAGAACTATTTACCATCATGGTGATCTTCTTCTTAGCGTGTCCTACAAGTCATTGGTAATGGTGTCATTGGTGGTGTCATGATTTATTCAACTGAGTAAGCTGCTCTGGGGCCGCGCGTATCCATGATAGGAACGCTCTTAACATGGCCCAAATCATGGTGATAATAGGTAATAAATATTTAAAGATCTGTTTAATGAACCAGGAAGGAAGTATGTCCATAGTGCAGGCCTTGTTGGACATTTGGCCAATTATTTCAGCAAATTCAGATTCATAGAGGTTTTTACAACCTTCATAGGAGGTGGTTTAACATACTGAACAGAGCTCATGACAATGTGATGATCCGAATACCACAGTTATGAACAATATCATCATTAAGCCGAGTTATCACTAAATCAAGGGTGTGGTCATGTTTATGTGTGAGTCGATGGACATGTTGGTAAAAGTCATACGCAGAAAGAAACGTTTAAAAATCGCATAAGGATTACCAACATGAATAATGCCCTATTAATTACTCTGCTAATATTGATGGTTGTTTCTTTCTTAAGAAATAAATTAATTTGAAGGCTGAACTTTCAGGACGACAATGAGAAAAGTCATTTTTTTCTTGCATCAAAATTTATACTACTTCCGGGTAAGGCAGGTGCATACCACAAAATTACGACGGTCCGGTAAGTATTTCCCACGGTGTAGTCTGTGTCACAGACTGCGAAAGATGATCTAAATTAGTACTGCGCGAGAGATTAACGTTATCAGTCCGTCATAGCGAATGTATGCAAATGAAACTAAATCTAAATATCTCCGGAAAAAGAAGGGGTTCTATGGAGATTTTTGCATCACAGGGTCCGTTACTATGTTTTGTTTTGAATATGTATCGTAATTGGGTCTGGACCTATAGAACCTAGCAAGAAAATTTAACGTTTTTGTTGGGTACTTCGGTGCTCACAGACACGGAAAAGTGAACACGCAATCGCTACGGACCGCATCCCTTTTCCCCACAATGCCTGTCGGTATTATTCCAGTCTTGAGAATTTTCAAACGCTGGTTTCAATTTACCCCAACTTTTTTTTTCAATTTTAGAAACAGGATTACGTACTTACCGGGCCGCCGTACCACAACATTAAAATCTAAAAAAATGAAATAGAATTTTATGAAGAAGCAACAGAATAAAATCAAAGAAAAAAATGGAACCTTTTCCAGATAATTTTGAAAATATTTTTTTATTGTTTTCTTGGGGAAAAATAAGATTTTATTTTACTGCATTAAATTTTAATGGTGTTGTAAGTGAAGTTTTCCGAGCAACAACAATCATGCTCAGGAGTGTATATAGTTTGTTGACGGAATACAACAAGGGCCCTATCAAGTGTTAACGTACGTTACACTTTAAAAATATTTACTCAATGTTGATTTAAAAAAAAATTGTTGCGTAAAATTTAAGTCAAAGTTGTGTTAATCTTGGACACTGTTCAGTTAACTATACCCAGCTTTGCATATTGAAGATTTGCTGAACTTTGACAATAATTTTATTGAGCAAAAAGGGCTGTTCTTTATTTAATCAACATTTTTATAGTGTGCGTCTGTACTAGTAATTAAATATTTCAAAAGTAGTTATTTCTACATCTGTACTAGTAATTGAAAGCTTTCAAAAGTAGTTATTTCTTGAGTTTGCTTTCCTTCTCATTCTTAATAATGAAAAGTGAACAAACGTCTTCATTTAAATTGCTCTTTGCAGATAAACAAAATATTGCAGTAGTAGCGTGCAAACAAATGGGATTTGCAGATGGTCGCATCGACATGTCAAATGTTACCCACGGAAAAGGTACAACACTACAAATATTTACTCAATGATGATCACAAAAGGAACTCTTGAGTAAAATCTTAGTCAAAGCTGAGTAAAATCTGGGTAAAATAATACTCCGCTTGGTATAAGGTGTACTTAATTACTTTGACTAAGATTTTAATTAACAGAAAAAAGTAGGTACCTTTTAAATCAATATTTTTAGTGTAGCTAAACATGCTGATAATAAACATAAACAATTTTTTGCTTATAATCGCGTGGTGCTCCGAAAAGGGAGATATTATTTTTAAGTAAAAATTTTAAAATGATAAATTCAGTTATGTTCACTCTTATTTCAATTACCTTTTAAAAGAGTATTAATAATTCACTCGCTCAAGAGTAAAATTCCACTTTCCATTAAAAGTGGAGTTTTCACTCATATTTGAAGAATATATTAAGCCATTATGAATATAGATTAGTAAGAGAATGAAAGCACAGAAAAAAGATTGACCGAGTCAGAAATTGAGTGATATAGTGAAACGAACAAAAGAGAGAAAGAAAGAGAAAATTCGTAACGTAACTTCTTTAATGGCATATAAATTTCAAAATTATATCATCCATAATATCAAAAGACACACAAACAGAAGAAGGTCACACGATGCCACCAAATAAAAAAAAAAAGTTACATTAGGTCAATAACACGTGGGACAATACCCAAGAACCATTGTATTCAAGTATCAAGGAAATGTAATGTAACTATCCATTTAGGGTCTAGATGATATTTAACCCACTATTGAGAAGTAACGTTTGGGACACTTCTCAAAGATCATTATATGTATATAGAAGTACCATGGACATGTGTGGGTTAAAATTTGTAAATATTATATAGAAGCTCGAACCCGGACCTCTCGCTTCCTAGGCGTGAGAAATACCACTGGGCCACAGAGGACTGTACTTTACTTTCTCGGATTGTAGCATTTACTTGATCCTCGCGTGCATTGAATTGAGTTTCGCTTCGTCATAGATTCTGCTAGAATCATGCATATAAGGCCCTCCCATTCTAAAAGGTTAAAATTTTGATCACATACAGATACACAGATACACAGACAGATAAAAAGATACGCACACTACCAAAGCATCCCTATGTGTCCACTGCAAAAATTACGTGGTACACCTAGGAATTAAGGGGAACTACTGGTGATGAATTCCTTCGAAAATTAAACATGCGTTGTTGCCGTTGATTTGAATAAAAGTGGATATAATCTCCATATTGTTTTAAATTATAATAGACTTATGGATGTGAGTAAAGCTTTGTTGGTTTAGCTTTTCCTGTAACTTGGAACCTACTGGGGTTAGACGAGCGTTTACATATTGATGAGTATAAAGGCAACAACGCGTTTTAAACATTGTATAAAAAAGATTGATTTTGTTTATAATTTATTTATATAACTGAGGCTAGGCAAGTACCAAAATATGACTTTTTGCACTCTCACGATTATTCATGATAAAGCACCATTTTAATCTTATAGGATCTGGAAACTATTGGCTTAACGAATTGGAAGACGATTTAGAGTGTTCTGGCTATGAAGAAAATATTGCCGATTGCAATAGAATCCCAACAAAGAGGGCTTTTTGTTTTGTAGGCCGTGGGATGAATTACTGTCGGGAAGAATATATGTGGGACCTGAGGATTACATGTACCTCACTACTAGGTAAAGTAATCAAAAGAGTAATGCAAAATACATGTATCTGCCAGAATAGACATACATTAAATTGTCTATCGTTATCATCATCATCGTCATCGTCATTTTCATTGTCACTGTCATCGTCGTCGTCATCGTCGTTGTCATCATCGTCATCATTGTCATCATCGTCATCATCATCGTCGTCATAATCATTGTCATCGTCAAGTTGTTCCTTTATTTAGTATTCAGTATTTGTTTCGAAATGATTATTTATTTGCGAACCTTATTTGAATTAGTCTTTCATTTTCACAGATATATGCATGAAAGTTTGCTTCCACCAAAGCCCGAGGTTTTACCACAGAAAATGCGTGGATTCAGAGGAAACGATAGCACTTATGAAATTGCGGGAATTTAAAGTAAACATTTCTTCCACTGGTTATCCGGGAAAATATCCAAGAAGTGACCACTTTTTCAAGCAATTTACACGACGTGAGTATAAACGTGTTTACTTTTTCATTACAATCCAGGTTTTCCCGAGCGATTTCGCACAATGTGCATAGTTATTTGTAAAATTTGTGTTCGATTTCGTGCGAAATGGAATGAACGTTGACAATCTCGTTTTCCATTTAGCAAATGATAATTCAATTTCCTTTAAAGTGTATTCTATCGTTAAAAACGGCGTACGGTTTACCCAATTGTACACTCAACTTCGTATATTGGTATTTCGTATTCGAACGAATTTGAATGGATATGCACAATTATGTTTTCGTTTTAATTTCTGTTCATTCGACTTCGCTAGATAATCAATCGATTTCGCAGCATTTTTAAATATAGATAAACATTACACAGTCTTCAGATCAAATGTATGTAAAAAGATAACTGAACTAGGGCCTACATGGCAAAATCTCTTTTCCCCATGTCTTCCTTTACCGAGGCAATTGTTTGAAGAAAAAATATATAAAGGAAAGTGACAAGTAAAACAGTGCTAATTAAAGTCACACACACCCACACGCACGCACCTTACAACAAGAAATGCATTGTGGGGTAGTCTCATAATACATATGTGTGCGTGTGTGACATAACGTGCAACGATATACTACAGTGTGGGGTAAAATAAGTACAATTAATGCACTGTCGGGGTATTTTGTGTGTTTCACGTCCATAAGGGCACACTCACATTTTATACAGATGATTATACTCGATTCGCGCTGATATAGGGACAACCTGTACTTTTTTACGGGTGAGAGCTGGTTGTGAGGGGCGCTCCGCAATTAAATTTTGAAGCACTCCTAGTCCGTGTGTTCTTAATAATACGGTCAATACAATGTGCAGTGGTCACTAAACATAGAGGGTCACTGGTAAAAGTTACGGTCGTTAAAATGTTTAATACACATGCAAAAGCAGGTGCGCTATTGAATCCTGAACGTGGTAACAATGGTTTTTGCGCTGTCCACACAGGTGATATGGGGCCTCATCAATACTTTCATACGTTACCTAAACTAATACGATAAATACATTAGTCAATACCCACTCATGGATTGTCCATCGTAGTTCTTAATAGGTGAAGCACGTTGGATAAATATTTTTGGAAAAGAGAACCTTGGCCTAACACACACCTAAAAAGGTCACCTAAATTTAACTTCTTTAGTTTAAAAAAGTCAAGGAAATACATTTGGTCAGTGGTACATTTAGGAACACATGCACCATAGAGTATAGCACCACCCGGCGTAGAGTGCTCAATAGGCTTACAAATTCTTTCAACCTTATGGCTCCCCGAGGATACATGTGAGATGTTAAGAATGTTCTTAATAATCTTCACCAAACTGTAGAAAGTTCAATTAAGAGAAGTGCATGTAAATAAACCAAATTATTTTTGTACCTTGGCCCTTTGTCCTTTTCAGGTCACATTCTATTGTTAAGGGGCAGCGAATCGACTTCTTGGTATATATTAAAAATTCTTCTTCCCTATTTCACCTTATGTATAGATCCAAAACGTTTCCCCAGCTCCTTTATCACGCGAATCGAGTATAGCGAAAGTAGATTGGGTTTACTTCCCTCAGATGGTTTTTTTAGGGCATTTACATGCATTTCATGAGAACTCTATGAGCCAATTTACTCCACAAGTACCCTGTGTTTGTGTAATGTGTTTTTGTGTGTGGGTGTTGTCATGAATGCATGCATGCAATACAATAAGGCAAATGGAATTTATTTTTACAAAATACATGCACATTGTGCGAAATCGTTCGGGAACCGATTATTAGAAAATCACGGGAATTTTTATATGATGCCACCACATCCTTCAAACAAACATGCAGGTTTATTCGTTTGAGGGCTGCCGAATTCAAAGGGCGGGTGGCACAATCCAAAATTCGTTCCCAAATGACCTAATTTTAGACTTTCTTTTTTTTAAAGTCAAATATATATTGTAAACCAGAACTATGATCTTTGACAAAGCCATAAATATATTTTGCAGTAAAATATGATCGAATAGCATAGCTAAAAAAAATCTCAGAAGCTCCGCCCCTTTTACCTCGCCATATTGTTATTATTTGACGTTCCGGTTTAGATCTCGAAATGCGCATAATCATTTTGCGCCATCCACGTGCATGTGATGGGTCCCAGTCGAGTTTCTACAAACACACCAAAGTGTTTTCGATGCGTAATGCGTCTCTATTCACTACACGAGGTGATCAGCATACACAAGCAACTCAAAATATTATAAACAATGACAGCAAATAAGACGCCAGTATTCATAGCCAGCCATGTTGGTGGGAAAGATAGACTCATTCCAGACTACACTACATTCACCTGTCAATGATCCCTGGATGCAATCGCTAACCATGATCGATGACAGTTAATGTATTGTAGTCCCTGGAATGTATGCATCTTGTCCACCAACATTGATCCTGTGGCTGACGTCATATTGAATACGGTTCAGAGATTACTGTCATGGAGAAATAAATACAAATACGTGAAAAATTGATGGCATCGCGGACGCAGCAATTATTAATCGCAAAATGAACTTGCTATGGATGGGAACTCCAACCCACAACCTTCGCTAAATCTCGATGCGCTAATCAATTGCACCACTGTGATGTGTCCATTCGAAGTTTTTACCAAACCATAGCATTCGATGCGTAATGCGTCCATAATCATGAGTTAATCAATCATTCTGATACACAACAAACTCGAAACTCGAAGAAATTCGAATGGAACCATCAGCATGCCGTTGGGTGGAAGCAATTGAAAATCCTTCTAAGAATCTTTGATATGCTCACTAATGAAATACTTTTGCTTTGCAAACATGGTTCTACTTGAGTTTTTGATCTGTCAGAAATTAAAAATGGTACAAAGGTGGGTTTGGTTAAAAATATGTATTAACTACGAATCCGAGTAAAAGCTGTGCCAGTTCCACATCAAACAGATTAGTAAATGATATCTACGGAATAGTACTAGTGATACCCTCTTTATGAGCTACGAACCAACGGCTGATCATGTACAATATGCGGCATTTAAAAAAATGAGACAAACTGATGGGTATTCTTTCAAATAAATATAAGGCTAACGTGCACATTTGACTTTCAGAAATATTCATAAACCTGTGAAACCGGTTTTAGGCCAATTTGGTGCCAATAAGCACTTTAATGTCCATGTGTTTTTTCTTAAGTCGCTCATTCAATTGAATGTGAATCAATGTTGGTTTGAGAGTTCATTGGTCTTATCCTATCGATCATTTTGCAAAAATGATCGAATACATTCGTGGTGCTTTAAAATAACAGATATGATCGTGGACCCACGAACAGTGAAATCGTTAACCTTCGAATTCTGTCACGTTACCTATGAATACAGAATAATGCAGGAATTATGTACCGAATTGACTCACGGTGAGTGACAAAATAATTGTTTAGACAGTTACGTGCTTTTCCGAACAACCAACGGACCATATTTTTAATCCTTAAGCCATGTCATTTTTCCGATAATAATTATTCAATTTAACTAATTATATATACAAATTTACAACTTACAACATGTACCTCTACAATCAAAAAATAACACAAGGACAATGGCGAACATCAAGGCTAAAACTTTTAAAATCACATTGAAAGATTCGTAAAGAAGTTTAATCAATCACAATTTCAATATTTTAATCATTCATCGCATATATTGTAACATGCAACCTTTAAACTGCAAGTAGACCATTCCAAAATAGAGCTGTTACGTACGAATAACAGGGATTCCTTTCCCCCATATTATGAAAAAGCTTTACGTATATTAATACTTCCAATATTTCCTGAAACCAAACTTCTTTTTGAAATAAGATAAAGGTGATTTTTACAAACCTGACGAATAAAATAGTGTAACTGACCCAAATGTGATTTCCTAGAACATATTTACACAATTTTGGGAAATCGTGTTGATCAAGATGCAGAAATGACCACAAATAATTTGGAGATGAGCGTGCTTCTTTTCTTACACTGTAGTCCACTCAATCTACGGTATGACCTGGACAAAACTGTAACAGAAGGTTTTCTTGCTGTAACTTGTTGTATAAACCCTCCCGAACAACGTATCAAAAAGGTAGAAAAAAAGAAGCATGGCAAGACATGCTAATTTGCATAAAACCTATGTGCCATTTTTGCCTATATTTTGGTTATTTATTAGAAGGGGACGACCCGATTTTAGTAAATAAAGTTTTCATCTTGATAGAATGGTCTTCACCCCTAAACCCCGTCTGTAGAATTTTGCGCTGATATTTCAACCTGTTTTCATGTGAGAGCTCAAAATATGATTTTCTTAGCCCTATATGCGTAAAATTAATATCGGTCGACCAAAATGGGTGTACATTTTCGCTCATAAATTCCAAACCAAATATCCTTTGACCCTAAGATTTTACAGGGTAAATGAGAAAAATAGTAGCTTTCTTCGAATACCAAAATGTTGCCCACTTCCGGTAAAATCTTGGAGTATGGGGACGATGCTATTAGCGACCAGGCCACAGCCCTTTAACTCTTGAGTCTTTCTTACTGTCCAACATAGGACCCGAGGTACTTGAGGTCTAACCTTTTTGAGTTGGGTACCGTGTGTACTGCTGATAGGTTGATGATTCTCATTGACGGTCATGTATTCCAATCCGTCTCTTTGGCATTTAGATGTAATTAAGCTGACTTTATCTGCAGCATTCTCAAATGATGCTTTGTAGTAGATCTTGTGCAGCAGATATCACATCCCCTGTTAGAGCTGCGTAGTCAAGGTCTGTGAGATGCTGACTTTGGTGACGTCTAGAATGCTTGGCCGCCTTTTATGCTGCTGTCCTGACTATTACCCAGCTATTACCAAATGACCCCCTTTTTAAAATGTTCACATAGATTACACAATGACCCCCTTTTTCTTCTTTCCTGTAGGCTGTTATCCACTTTTATCTCAAAAAACCTTTCGCAACCTACGTGCACATTTTTAACATATTTATAATTTCATGGAAGCAATTTTATAATTCCATGGCAGTTTGAACTCTGAAAAAGAGACATTTCCTATTTAATTTCGGGTTTTAACATCATTTTCCCCCTTAAAGTGTTATACTGGACGACCCCATTTTGTTCAGCTTGGGACCCTGTATTTTGGGTACATTTATCTGAAAGGAACTGCGGAAAGGACCCATTTTTAACCCTTGCCGAGGCCATACCCACACTTCGCATAGGAGGGTCCACTGTGATCAAATGTGTGGAAGAAATACTCCTGATTAATTAAATTGTAAATAAAGATCTCCCATCCCGATTGCAGTCTGACAAACCATCATCTAGAGTGAAAAATTAATTTTGGCGGGAAAAATGCGGCCCTCTTGATACGACCCCTCACTTTCCACTTTTAATATATCAATTGAAAATGTTACACCCTTGCAGGCATAGCATGTAAAACATGTTCAAATACTAACGAAAAATGGAAAATCTCCTAAAATGCATTATGAGCTATTATACCTTTGTCGAATTATGGGCGTCTACGTCACGTAATGATAATGCAAATTACCAGTCTTGCCAGCTTCCTTTTTTCTACCTTTTTGATAGTTGTTGGGAGATTATGTTACTGTAGTTACAGCAAAGAAAACTTCTGTAGCAACACAAAATATAGTGTCCCCAGGACTGTACCCTTACCGCAGACCCTTTTTCCTAGAATTGAGTGGGACTAATGGGTGGTCTAGACTGTACGTACGACAAAACAAAAAGGGACCAATACCATGAGTTTTAGATGTAAGATCCAATATTCCCACTTAGAAAGCGTCATCGTGGCTAATTGTACGGTCACACCAATGTTTTTGCATCAATTTACGATCTCCCTCTGAATTTATTTTAAGATCTCTTAATGGCACTTCGGACCTTCCTCGACTTACGACGCAATATGTATACAATTCAATCGGTGTACAGAAAAGCACTGCCCCCGCCCTTTGACACCCCTCGCACCAATACGTTCTTTCGGAGCCAAAGACAGAATATCATTTGTACATTTTTCGTTTGAATCGACCATATACTGTAATAATTGGATGATGAAACACCAAATTTATTGGTGAAGCTATGAGTTGCAAAAATATTGTGAGAGACGCGTAGAGCCCAATTAAACTTTTAAAAAAACTAACTAGCAAGACCAATAAATATTTGGTGGCAAATCATCCATTTTATCATTATCATGCGTAGGATACGATATACATGCGCGTATTCGGACACCTCAAAGCTATGATAATTGTAATTATATTCCGCCATTCCATTTCGTGAATCCGGCCCCATGTTTTAAATCTATTTTTTGGGAGAAGCATATCGGGGATTTCGATAATGGTGCTGGGCATTTTGAAACCAATAAATTGCAAGGAGAGTACAATCTCTTTTGTAATAAAAAGTTAAAAACATTAGCTAATTTTATGGACTTTTTCTGGTTTTTTAAACCGATTGTATCTTTGGAATTAAGTTTTTTTCTTTCGGCTTTTTTTCTGACAATCTTTTTCCTGGATTTTTTTTTATTTGTTGCTTATTGGATATTTTATTTAGGATATTTGTTTCTTTAAGGTGGGCTGTGGTTAACCTGAACATAACCTTCCATATTATCCAAAACTTTTGGTTAGTGGGGTTTTGCGTATTCTAGCGTTCTACCTCAGCCATTTTTTACAAGCAAGCCTAACCTCGGTGAACGTTGGTTCTGTGACGGTTTCTGCCGAATATTGTTAATAGGTTTCATGTAATAATCTTTAGGAATGTAAGATATACATCGATTATAAAGAATGGTAGCATTACCTTTGTAGCAGTATAAATAATCAAATCTATTGTTCACACGAAAATGTATAGTGAATTAAAAACCCGCAATTTGCCTTTTTTAGGTGTTTGTTTACGTCGATTCAGTGGGGAAGGATCTGGCTATTTTAACATTAAAAATTCAAGAAGCGAACATATCTTATGAAGACACGTTAGCAATTGGCTCAGGATTCATCCCCCTCCTTTGTATGTAGTATACGGAGTATCGGGTCAGTTAGAGTACACCCATCAGAAGCAACCACGCAAAAGGAGTTTATATTCAAGTGAAGGAAATCCCTTTCTTCGGTGCACAAATGTGGGTGATGTTCACAATTTGCAGAGTATGTTGGAATGTGGAGGCATGAAACACCCGAGAAGGATTTTTACTAGAAGTTATATGCAGGGACGACACATGGTAAGTTAAGGTCAGCCGCTAATCGAGATAGTGAAGACTCCATGTCTAAAAATAGCCAATTTAGGCACAATGGATTTGAACTACATGTATGGGTAAAAGTAAAGTGAAGACGAATATGGGCAGAGTATAGTTAAGAAGTGAAGAACAAACAACAGGGAACATTCAGCGGAGAGCAGGGGTAAGTTGAGCCCATTTTTCATTTACTCACTTATGTTCAGAGAAATTAAAGTAGGACTAAACTGCAGTGTTACATGATCGAAAAATATGTATATTACTTGATCAAGGTATCAAAATGTTTTAAACAATATTTGCATGGGGCGGTGCCAACATTGATTTTTGTCATTTGGATCAATTTGAGCCAGGGCATAGGTATGAAGAACGCTTATACGGGAATGAAGCTTTGCAAGGCTGAAAATAAATAAGCAACGCGATGTGACTTCAATACGTGGTTTTGGGTTTCCTACCGGAAATAATTTTTGACCGGAAATTCCTGTCCCACAATTGCACCAACGATGTACGAGTAGATTGCATCACTCCATGCACGCTCGCGGTTTAGTTCGCATACTTTAAACAACGCGCCACATTTTGTGGTGCCAAAAATTACAGGCCAATCACAGAGTATCGTCCTGGTAAAATTTATGATGACGCAAACGGTTTTCGCCCAGTATGACAAAAAATGGACCGTATGACACAAAACATCCATAGACTATGCGCTATTTATTTTATTAGAGTGCGGGTTGTTGGTAAAATTTCGGTAAAAGATTAACATCCGGTCGGACAACCCAAAATCCACGTATTAGGCCACAAACGTGTTGTGGGAAAACATACACAACATTGACATTTTCTGTTATTGTAGGTATTCCAGCTAGGTTCCACATGATCGAAGTATAATATATAGACCATGTCGCCAGATACTATTTCGTCTTTGGATAACTGATAAGAAACGCTGTGAGCACGCTACTCAGGACCGTACACAGAATTTATTGGGGGGGGGGTAGTAGAGAGCAGGATTGCGATAAATAAAACAACCTACAGTTTTGTCAAAGTGGAAAGCAACGTGTTGTTTTTCAGCTTTCCCGAGGGATGGATTAGTAAGTAGTGCTTTCATACTCTTCTGTTTTGTTTTGTTTTTGCGCTAAGCAACACGTTGCTTTGCATTAAAGCGTGTTGCTAAGGAAACTCACGCATTACTTTGTCACTTTTATTTCCGTTGCTTTCTGAAAGCAAACGCGTTCTAAGAAAAGGCAACGTGACCAATACTCGTGACCTTTTAGCTTGCCATAAAAGTGTCGCTCTCTTCCATTGTTGTTTTCAAAACGTTGAAGCAATACGAAATTACGACCTTTGCGATGATTTGCCATATTCTGCACGCACACTAATATTTTATTGGACAAACTAATTGGGTAAGAATAACACGGTTCCATATCTTTTGCCCAGACGCCTGTGATGGTTGAATTCTTATGTGAAGACACGCCTGGTATTGTGTCCGCCATGCACTCAAATCTGTGTGAGACTTTATACAATGTACGGATTCGTCCGATGAGTATCATGTGGTGGGTATATTTACTCTAGGAAATGAATCATGTATTATCGTCAGAATGATGTGGACCCAAGTTCACATTTTTGGTGTGTATATTGAGAAAAACATGCACATTTGCATATCAGGTAAGGTTAAAGGCACATACCAAGGTGAAAGGTCATTAGAGCTCAGCTTGTGCAGAGTGAAGGAGAAAGGTGGGTCGCGAAACAGGTGAAATATACTCTGGACCCTAATTTATTGGACCATAAACAATCGCGCGTGCTCGTTGCGTGTACTGGTCTACGCGCAACACGACGGAGCACCATTTTGGTTCAAACTGTCCAAGAAAAAGTATGAGCCATAGTTGGTTCGAGAAACCCCTTGTTATTGAAGTGGTGTTTTAGCTGTTTTAAGTCTGCACAGATTGGTTTGCCTTTTTAGAGTTTTCAATACTTCGGGTTAGCAATCACATGAATATATTTATTTGTTATAAAGACTCTCAAAACCACCGGCAGCCGGTGCAGAAGTAATTATAGTAGATTATAGTCCCCCGGACTCACAGGTCGCCTACAGCGGTAACACCACTTCGAGTGCAAAATTGTGTAAAACGTTTTTCTATGGAGTGTGAACCTGCGCACTATATGAGATTGCGAGGTTATTCCGTATTGAATACGGTTTACACAATTTGGCACTCGACGCCTCTAAAGAAATAGGGCAATCGACAGTTGACTCTTCACCACTACATTAGTTCTCACGCTTTATTCCGTATCGTCGAGGAAGCCGGTGTAAGAAACTGCGTGTCCCCCATAAGGACGTGTCCTAGCACCATAGCAACATGTACGAATAAACCGTGCCTTGTAGACGAGACCATTGAGTACAGGTTGAAAACAAATGATGCGTACGCCACTCAATGGAGAACACAATAGACTGATGAGTGGAGAACACTCAGTCACACGGAACTGTGTATATGAAACCTTGTCGTAAAAACCGTACGGGCGTACGAGCGTTACGTACGTATGGACGTACTTGATTAGCCATCGATTCTCCCCACTTGTTCGAGTTGCATGTCATGGGCGGCGGCCCAGAGTCATTATTACAACACCATTATACGCATGACACCCTGCACCCGTACTGGCTTACACCAAAGCATGACAAGGGTGATAAGAGCTTAGTGTGAATGACCATGTAGTTAACAGTAGGAACACCGGTGGCATTACTTCCGGTATTTTTTAGCAGACGTGACCCCCGATATGAAGTCACAAAATTTACATCCAAGCGCTCAGAGGGAGGGGGTTTTGGCGAGTGCGAGTACTCTAAGTAAAAAATTAACTATCGAAATGATATAAATTTTCGGTCAAATTTATGTACTTACACGAATATAAGATAATAAACTTATTTCCAGTAGAAATTGGTAAAATATGTGCATTTCGGGCGAGAAATTAAAGCTAAACATCGCCGAAAAAATAGTACCAAACATGGGCGAAAGTCAGAGTCACGAACGACAAAACAGAGCATATTTAGGCCATGGAAATTCGCCTCAACGAAAAACTCTAACAGAGTTAGATCTTGATGTACATAGTTTTTCTAAAAAACATCGTGATTTATGGCACTGTTAAGACGACCATTCGCATGTTGGTCTTTCGATCGAAAGTGTTTGCAGGCGTGACAATGACACGCACGCATGACGCAAGTAGATACGAACCTCGTGCAGAAATGTTGTTGACGCTAGAAAGAAAACCGTGTATTTTTATTTGTGTCTTTGAAACTTCAGAAGAAAATATAGGTGGTTACGTTGTTATATAAATTTTAATTGGGAAACTGCATCGTTTTACATAAAATGATGGTAAATTAGTGTATCTTTTGTGGAAGACTTGATGACAGAAATCAATTAAGCCTATTACACCATCAACTCTATTCATGTGCATATTGATTAAATTTCGTACAGATGTTACATGATGGAATAAAGCCTGGTTGCTCAGTCTACAGTGGCGAAACCTGTTTTGGGAAAGGAGAAACGCCCACGCAAAATCGGGCCTGCCCCTCAACCCCAACCAAATGAGATCAGAAAATAAATAAATTGATAGTAATAAGAGTATAACTTGAATATTTAAAATCTTTTCCGGAGCTGGCCTGTGCACAGAAGTGTTGAAAAAAATAGGCCCTAATCCGGACTCGAACTCATATTTACTTCCGTATTACTTGAATAGCGCGCTTGCTAACTGAGTCAACAGGGGGTATTATAGAAGCGATAGATACCCCTAACATAGTGTATATGTTTATCTATAGGTTGATCTAGTCTGTCAACTATCATTTTGACAAAGTGTTTTCAAACTGAATTTTCTAACAAGTAAGGTCATTGCCATCGATAACTCCTATCAAAGATGAAATGTACCAATAATTTTATCGCATCATGCTAAAAATGAGTCATTCATTTCGATAAGATGGACATTCGCATGTACTTGAAAAATGTAAACATTGCAAAATTCGGCTGGAATTCGACAGCAGAAGCATGACGAAAAGTTGCCTTATATCGACCTGTTAGAAAGCCGATGGAAAATCTGTATATTTATAAACAAAATATACATATTTAAGACTTATTCTGCTGTCTGTGGGAATAATTGGTCTTCTCCTGTGTTAATAATTATCAATTTAAATTGCTATGAAACTCGCGCGAAAAATAGTCGTTCCCGTAGCCCACGAGTGCTAATTGCCGCTCACCAAAGTTCGAACCCTTCCAATTGACCTTTTAACAAAAAACGGCTATATGCGTCGTTGGCGTTCCTACTGTTTTAAATGACATTCATTTCTAGTCAAGTGACAAAATGCATACAAGACCAAGTCAAATAACCATATGTCATGTTTGCAACTTTTTGGCTATGCATAAAAACTTTACTACTTACCTGCCACACAGCAGCACGTAACGAGTTAGCCATAATGCGGTCGCTACCCGCTGCTCGCGTGCCGGATAGAAAGATGGCAGAATGAGTCTATAATTTATGGAGAGGACACTCGCAGAGCGCATCGGACGGCCAAATAGAGTGCTCTAAAGTTTGAGGGCGCTACCACAAGACGCTGTCGTGTATGGTTTACGCCAAATAGTGATCTAAAGTTTGAGGCGCTAACCACAAGAACGCCGTCGTAGGTTTTATTCTAGTATTAAACTGATAAAAGATCCCCTTTAAATGTTTAAATACACGGTGGGATACCCCCGGATTCGTGTGTTTATTTATTTGTTTCATTAAATTAATTTCAGTACGAGATCGCTTGCCCAGCCAGGGTGGTAACGGAATGATTGACAGGTAATCATATACAAATAGTGATCTCATATACAAATAGTGAGATGAGGGCGCTAATCAGACCTTTTTCGCATCAATGTCTCTCAATGGGCCGTTTGTGTGGAGTGGCACGGGCCTGGTTGCGCCAATCGCTCACCTGGAACTTCGTTCCCCTACTTTCAATAAACCACTCCAGAGCTATTTAAATTCCATAATATACTCCCAGTCGGAGTGAGCGATTTATGCGTAACACCTTGATCTCTTGCATCCAAAATCCGGTACTCCGCACGCCAATCGCTCGCTGCGACTGCTAGTATATCAATGACATGACCCTTTACAACGGTCCTCAGTAAGGAAAATTGCAAATATCAATTAAGTTTTCCATAAAGAAACCAAAGCGCAATGACCGCTATTTGCAATATGCAATATGTATTATGCAGTATCTCATCACTTTGGAGTACATGCCTATAATAAGTGTACGCGACTGTATGTACTCTCGTAGCCCCGTACGGGTCTTTTACTACGCCGCTATGAAGCCCAGACTATTGCCCCCGCCGGACCATTCGCTTTGAGACACCGGTTATCACAAAAATGTCCCATGTTGATCAAACTTCGAGGTTTGGCACAGAACTGCAAGCTTGCAGGGAATTCTCTTAGCGTTCGAAGCAGCGCTGCATCGGGCTACATGTTTCCTAATGCCACTTAATAGCCATGAACTTCCGTTAAGTGTATTTTGTCTCCGTTCTTTGCCTATAGGTCCGTTTCTTTCCTCCCTCTGTCTTTTGTCATCTTGTCATCTGGCATGACTGAATGTTTGATCAAGCGTTTCTCGCATTATGTATTTTATATTTTGCTTATAATTTTACCTTTTATTATGTATTTGTATATTATTATTTACTCGCCTATTTTTAATTCAACTTTTTTAGACTATGTAGATGTCTCAACAGTATCCACCAGTTTCGGAGAGGTCCTTAACCTGACCTCATATCGTTACCCTAAACCATTATTGGCTGATACGAAGTGGATAGTTAGCGCATTAGACAAGGGTTTCTTTAATCTCAATACGTTCGACATCAGACTTACCCTTGGAGTTTCACTCACATTTGGACATGGGAACAATGTAAATCAATTGTCTGAGTTGCTAAGTTTTGGAAGCCCTGACATTGACGTCACAGAAAATGATGGCATAAAGTTACGACTTTCTACATTTTGGATTTGGCATCGAACCCAGGCACCGGTTACTAAAGAAAGAGATCTCCAAATTGGCGACGATCACACACAGTTACTTCCAGTAAAAGCACAAGCGCAAGGATTTTCAATATCCATCCAAAGGCTAGAGCCAGGTAAAATTTTAGTATGTATTTTATCGATCTACCCTATTCTCCATTGGGCATTCTTTAAAAACGCACAAGAAGTTAAATACAGATTATTGAAGTTACTTTACACTTTACTGGAAGCCAGAATTAAATTTGTATTGTTTCAGCGCTATACGGTTTTTTCGACATCTGCACATACCCCTCCACTCGTACATAACAATCAAAAGATGGTGAATCTGGATAAAGCAGAGGTTTGTGTCGTCTATGTACGAACCCATTGATAATATTTAATTAAGAGGAAGCGGTTACAGGGCTGAGGTATTCTACAGGGCGTAACAAGCGTCACTTGTCAGAGGGGGCAGATTCCTGTTGGAGGTGGTTTTGAGGCAGATTTTCCTCGTTGGAGGTGAAAATTTCCCTGTGAGCAGGCTAAAAAGGGCCGATTAGGCATAATTTTGAGGTTTTTGTCCCGATCAAAGCTCCCTGGGTTGGCAACCTGCCCCCCCCCCCGCACTCCCCCGGTTACGGCAATTGTATTCTATAAAACAGGTGTTGCAAGTTTTTAAGATTAGGTAGGTTCAGATGTGCACTGTTAGAAAAAATAACGATAGAATACCGGAATCCTAGCTTCCAGTATTCTACCGTTAAAACACAGTGCGTCGTAGAAAGTAAATTTAATGTACTTAAGAGAGTCTTGAGCATTTTAGTGACTAAAACACAAAAAATGTGTTTTCTTCATACAAACATCGATTAAACATCAAACCTTCTCTTCAATCATAACGGCAAATTCATCTTTACAGTTGCTGTAATTTAACGATAGAATACCGGCAGCTGGGATTCCGATATTTCATGGTATTTTACCGTTAAATAACAGAATTTTTTGACAGTGTGCTTGCGTGCCAGGTGCGTGCTTGTGCTTGGAATGTGGAATTCTTTTGTTCATGGGTCGATCGAACAAAAGAATTCTACGTTTCGTGTACAAGTATATCTCGTATGGCGTGTAAACCTCACTATTATTTTCTTTAAAAAACATGCAGGAAATTAGTCTGGCAAAATAAGACCATATGCGTTACAAAAGAAAGACCTTATTAACACTTATTTAAGTGGACGGGGGGGGGGGCAAGGGACCCGCAAATTACATGTTGTCGATTTTACGACAAACGATGTTCTTTTTCCGACTCCTAATTTTTGTATTTGTGAAACTTTTGGATACGCATCTTTTCATGAAAAATATTCAAATCCATCGCCCCGTTAATTAGATAATTAGGTTGGGTCCCTGAACCCTCGCCCACCCCTGTCCACCACCGGAAATGTCAGTAAAATATTAATTGATTAACACTAATAATGAAGAAATGTTTCCTGTGTAATTATTTTATATTCATGTAAATAAACAATAAATAATAATATAAAATTCATTTAACTCTTTATGTAATAGATAAAGGATGAGAAGCACACCGTTATGAAAAATTATGGTGTTTTGATAAGGTCTGGTGAGCCTGTTAGACTCCGACTAGCGGCGAGCCTTTAGGCGAGCTAGCTAGGTCGGAGTCTAACAGGCAAGCCAGACCTTATCAAAACTCCATTATTTTTCATAACGGTGTGTTTTGAATTCTTTATCTTACATATACGTCGTGACAAGAACGAAAACCGATTTTGTTATAATGTGCAGTAAATGAGAATATATTTCGTTTTTTTTTTAATATCTTGAAGCAGCATTACGTTTTTTCTTAATTTAAAAACACCAATTGTGCTGTTATGTTCACTGTGCAGGAGTCTAACACCAAGGTCTAGTCGATAATAGGTTTACTCTCCTGGAGAGATAATCTTATTGTTGAGGAAAGCCTGATCTGATTTAGAAATGGTCCCATCTGTTGAGAAGATTATCCTATTGACTGGTAAATCTGTGTCTAATGGTTATTTAGTAGGCAGGTTTGGATATTTAAATAGGTTCAGTTCAAATAACCCCTTCACACGTATATCTGACCCCGGATTCTGACACCACGAATTAAAGAACTTGATACAGAGTTATCCGCAGTGCACTACCGAATGTTTGTCACGCAGGTAGGTTAGTGCTTAAGAACTCTTAGCTAAGAAGATATCCTATCTTAGGCAATTCTTAAATAGGCTATGTCTTACGGCTATTACTAGCACTTAATTGCGTATAAATAAAACAATTTTATTTTTAATTCCCGTATTTAGTAATCAGGCATTACGGGTAGCAATTGTTCAATTGTTACCATTTTAAAGTAAAAGCAACATGTTTTAAAAAATTGTCTTTATGAAGATTTCCATGACTTTGAATCGCTATCATCTTGGCTGGATTCGTTGTCGATATACCATTATTACCTAACCAAAAATATGGTAATCCGATAATCACAATAAGCTTTTTGTATGGAGTCCCTGAAAGTTCCTTGCATTTCATCAATCACTATCTGGGCTGATTCGTTGTCGATTACACGTATTAGATAACCACAGATGGTAATCCGACCAATCACAGTAGCTTTTGTATTGGAGTCTTCATCTTCAATGGTAATAATTCCTATGCATCTGGATGAACTATACTGGAATTGGTGCTGGTGTGCCGTCCCGAGCCGTAAGGTGCAAGTGATAAAATAAGGGAGACAGAACAGTTGACAAAACATTCCAATGGTATATAAACCAAGTCCTGGTGCGTATAGCCAAAGAAGAACTGAGGGTGCGTTAAAAGCCGGTGAAGTGGTTACACAAAGCAGTCTGGGAATATCCCTTTGATGGCAGGCAATGCGACTTCCTGGACTGCTGCAGATGATGGTGAAAAAATACTGCATACTACTGTAGTTGGTTCCAAAGCTGACGTTTCCGTGGGTAGAAGGAGTATTTATATGGATCAATGGATGCAACAGGAATAGAGTACTTCAGCTGGTGATCGTGTCTACCAATGAAGTGATGCAGGATAAATAACAGATGGAAACTGTAGGTTGACAGTCTGTGGATGTATTTGTAGAACATGTCAATTGGTGAGAAGCGCCTGGGGTGTATAATTCCCATCCAAGGTGTTAAGTCGGGGGGTCACGGATGTTGTTCTCCTATACGCCCCACCCAAAGCGAGCAGCTGCGCTTTGAATCTGCTCAATTCGATTAACTTTAGCCAAGTGTGAGGACTCCAAGCTTCAGACGCAAAGAGGTTCTTATAGATAGAGAGGCAAAACGTTACGTAATCTTAGAAATTTACCGTCTCGCATGTTTTGCCGACCACAATAGAAACTAGAGTACTCAACAATAGAAGCAAGGTTCCTCCGCTTCTTTCTTCCCACTACTGTGGGTGCCGCTTTGCATATACACTATCGGTAGTGATACAAATTAATGTATGTGGCCAGGTGTATAATAGTGTACCTGTATCATTTGCTTGAATACCCTTTTTTTCATAATGCAAGGCGCGCTTATGGTGAAAATTTGTATTCATTGAGGCGGTTTATTTAATCAAGACGACTGATGTTCATTTCATTTTCATTTCGTTGTGTGGCCATGGGTCTGACAAAATTTTACACCACGCCAATAGCAACACCCAACTTCCAACAACATGTATTTTGGCGGATTGTGTGTATCGAATGACATTATGTTGTAACAAGCCCCCCAACTGATTATTATTGTGCAATATTCAAAATGTCAGCCCCGCACGGACGACTGGTTTTGAATGCGTTCACCCCCTTGTATTCAGAAACGCTATTCCAGTTGTGGACGAACGATGGTTTGGTATGCTTTGGGCTTAACAGATTGTTTACATGGTGAATAAGGTGCGACGGAGAATACCACATGATCGACTTGCGTTTTGTCTGATTTTATGACAGTGGTTATCCCAGCTGAGATCGTGTATGAAGGTTACACCCAAATAATCATGCTGGTCCACCCTCGCAGAGATTCGCCCAGGATTTGGTGGTACTGGGTTTACGCTCCTTGTTTTATTGATAGGATAGCACACTTTTTTATGTTGAAAGCATAGCCAGGTTGGTTGACCAATCAGCAAGTGCTGTAGATCTTGTTGAAGTATATGAGGTTTCTTCTGGTGTTATAATCTCTCGGTAAACAATCCTATCATCAGCAAAGAGTCTCATATTGGACTGGACATGATCTTGGATGTCATTATGGGGATAAGAGGAATAGTGCCGGACCAAGAACTAAACCCGGGGTACTCCAGATTAACTTTCCCCCATGTTTAATGGGTGCCATTAACAGATACTGCTTGCATTCCTTTGCCAAGAAAAGATTGAATCCAGTCTAACGTCAGACCTCTTTGATCCATAATGATTGGTTTGGCGGACACGAAAGGTGTGAACTTTGTCAAAATGCCTTACTAAACAAGTAGTGACGTCGTTTTGGCCACGTGTTGAAGTGGTGATAGCCCATATGAGGTAGATGTTATTAATTGTGTGATGGTAGAGAGGCGTTCCCCCGAAATCCATGTTGATAGTCCATCAGACAGAAGATTGTTTTTACTGAGATGTTTAGGAGGTGACTTACACCAATATGGTTCCTGACTGTACAACTTTGCATGTGAGCGAGATAGGACGGTAATTTGAAGGGTCTGAATTTTTACCTTTTTTGTAATGCCATAACAGAGCTTTTTTCCACTGTGAGGGGACGGTACCAAGATTATACGATTGCTGGAACAGAAAGGTAAGTGCAGGTGCAAATTCGGCATGTCATAGTTTTCAGAAGACGTGGGGAGGCCTCACTGGGCCACTTCAGTCGCTTTGGCAGGATTTAAAGATAGTAGCTGTTTTTCAACTCCTGCTGTTTCTATGTGGAGATCTAATATGCTGAAATTGTGAAGTTGGCCTTATCAGGGAATGGATGTGCTTGACTCCTGGGTAAACACGATTGGAAATTGAATTCAAAGCCTCCGCTTAATCTTTGTCCGTTGTACGAGCTTGGTGTGGTACGCAATTTGGTATAACCCAAATTTTTCTATCGCATCAATTTGACGTAGGACCAGACTCTCGTTGGTTGCTCACATATGTCTGTCACCAATGAATGTTAAATGTAATCACTATGTGCTTGTGCTAATTTGTACCATATTGCGTAATTACGGGTATGTGGCCCACCCTTCCCCTGTATGCGTCCTGCGCGTTTTTATTAGCCTATCCCGTTTCCCTTTCCTCATCCTGCTTTTGATATCTATGGTGATCCAGGCAGGTGTCTTTTAGTAACCTCTGGATAATTTTGATGGTACAGTAGAGCTCAAATTTTGTTTAAATCGATCTCTTAAGAACCCCAGTTTGGGTCCACAGAGTGTTTCCTCATGATAGGACGACAGAAACTGATGAGTGTTCAGTAGCTTTTTGTTTCAAGACATTCACATCAGCCTTAAGAAAATTATACATTTTTCTAGATGGTTTTAGCTGTTGTTTGGCTTTCATGTTTAATGTTAAAAGCCTACAATATGTGGTCGGATATTCCTGGATTGTCTTGGAATAGTGCTTATTACCTGTGGGTTTGTAGTGGTTAGTAGGTCCAATATACTATTTGATCTTTGGTCTGGTGACGAAACAACCAACTGAGTGAGTGAGTTTTCAAGAAGAAATTCAAGAACTTTTGAGAACACTTGCCGTTTTATATTTGCGGGCTTCCATGATTCCCAGTCATGTCCGGGTATTTAAAGTCACCCCCTATGATTATGTTTGGGAGCTTACCCTTACATTTGGAAGTGTGCTTGATATTGATATTCCAACTCATCCATAGCTGGTGTTTTCTGTGCAGGTGTGTGGGCCATATAAAGGTACTAAATATAATGGTTTAGAGGACGAAACTGTACAAGTCCACAGACTTCACAGTCTTTGTCAGTATCAGGCAGTCTGATGAGATAAGGGCATCCTTGGGGCGAGTTTAATGTGCCTATTCCTTACTCCGAAGGGTAGTGATTCCGAAAGGTCATTAGTCCGAGAATAACAAGAGGGTCATTATTCCGAAGCTTATTTTCCGAAGGGTCATTATTTCGAAAAAAGCAATGAGCCGGGTCATTATTTCGAGGGTCATAGGTTCCGAAAATACTATGACGGTCATTTTTCCGAAGGGTAATTACTCCGAATATAAATAGGTGGCATTTACTCGAAAATAAACATAATGGGTCATTACTCCGAAAATAACATAAGGGCAATTATCGAAAAATACTATACGGGTCGTTATTCGAAAAAGAATAGGGTCATCACTCCGCAAATAACACGACGGTCGGTTTCCGAAGGTCGTATTCCGAAAATAAATAAGGGTCATCACTTCGAAAATAACTTCCTGTACTAAATCTTT
Source organism: Ophioderma brevispina (assembly GCA_023653785.1). NCBI lineage: Eukaryota > Metazoa > Echinodermata > Ophiuroidea > Amphilepidida > Ophiodermatidae > Ophioderma > Ophioderma brevispina. The sequence continues at coordinate 54,083 of JAMKCH010033027.1, forward strand.
ACTAAAATGATGGGAATGAAGATTGAATAGTGTCGAAGTACTCATCTTACTTTATGCAAAGGTATAAAGTCAAAAAGAGCAAGCGAAGGGTCCTTTTGTGTTTTTTTCCTTCTGAAAAATAATTTTGAGCCATTCTGAAAGCACTTTTTTAACACTTCAAAAATTAAAAAACATAAAAACAAAAAATTACTGTAAATTTATTCCATAATTCTCATTCTGTCAAATCCTGTTTAGTAGCCACCATTTAAGTTTATTCTTAAAATTACCCAAGCTGTTTTCGGTGGCGAATACTATTACACGGCATTTCATAAGGATTGCTATAAAATAGATGGAAATAACTCGGGTGAATTGTAGAGAATTGCGCCTAATTATTAAAGATATTTATGATACGGGACTCAAACACCAAACCAATTATTGCTTTATATATAGCATATCTTAATAATTTAATAGATACCAATAGCCTGGGCTAAAAGTACACAGGGATGAAGAGAAATTTTGCTCGTATGCCCCAAATCCCACTACTGGTCCGGAGGAGCCAACGTGGGGAAGTGATCCCTCTGGGTTCGATAAGGCCCCAAAGAGGCCGGAGGGAGGGGCGGGGAGGGAGAGGAACCACACTGTGGGCAAGCAGATCCGGATGAGCTTTGTAGGGGATTCTGTGGATGTAATGTGGGAGTGGGATGTACAGGGATTGCTGTGTAATGGGTGTGAAGGAGTGGGGGACTTTTTGCACAGGATTTTCTGGTAATCGATTTTTGCTGTCAACCTCTCAATTTTAACCCCTATTCAGAATTTATGTAATTTATGGTCAGAAAATATCAACACTATTATTGACAAATGAATGTAATTCATCAATAATTGTCCCTTAAGGTTTATTGTTATCCATTAAATGTATACATCCGTCCGTAAATTAGTGTATTGGCTATTCCAATTCTCAGATTGATGGAAATTACCACAAATGGGGTAAATTAGCTCTATCTCCCTATTTGGTCCAAAAGTGTTTAATCAGGCAGAGTTCACATCACAGAGTACATTAGATTTGACAATGGTTGGCCATTAAATGCAATTTTCTTGAGGGCAGAGAAATAAAGAAATCAAAGTTGTTATAATTGTTATTATTATGCCCTCCTTTTAACGGTTTTCCTCATGTTCTAAGATACACGAATGAATAAAATTACTAACACAACTGTAAAGCCCCATGCTTAATGATTTTGAATACATTGACTTGTTGGTCCTTCTCTTTCATATCATGATACCAAATATTACCACCCATATACCTATATGCATCAGAATGAGACGTTAATCAAGTCCTCAAGTCTGCAAAGTGGTATTTTCCACAGAATAATAGGCGAAATTCCAATTTGCGCTAAAAAGTTAGGAATTTCGGATTTTCATGGGTTTTCAGCTCGACATATGGCACATGCAAGTTTTCTATAAACATAGAGTTTTAGAGTCATACTGTTCCTAATAATTTTTCAAAGCAACCATAAATTCCTCGGTTTCAACCACCCCTTACTTTGACGGCATACCCTAACCCCGGTGAGGTACTTACTTCACATTTTTTATCGTTAAACAGCAGGAAACCATCTGCTGCGTAACGTGCTTTACGCGCACTTTAAGCGAGAAAGGACTTTTGCAATTTGACATCCGCACTTTGTGGGTCGAAAACGATGATAACTTCCCGCGGTTTTTCGAACTCGAGTTATAAATGAAATCACAAATTTACACTTTAGTTTGAAACTTATATCTATTAAAAACTACACAAATCCATTTTATGATGATATGAATTTACATGTAATTCAAATTTGACTCCGAGCATTTACTTTTTAAAATATTGTTGGTGAAAGTTTGAGCCGTGCTCATTTTTTTTACAAATCTTTGAGTTTGTTTACATGCTATCGTTTCGCGAGGCAAAATGTCTACCGCTTTACGTGCAAAATATCGGATGAGAATTTCAAAATAAAGGCTTATCTCCATCTTAAAACTAACCAAAGTGGGCACTTTTTTCAGAAAGTAATAATTTGACAAGGAAAATGACCATGCTTCCATCCCTACTGAAACATGGTAAACATGATGGATCAGTAAAAACATCTCAGCGTTATCGCGTTCAATACCCTTCGTGCGCGAAATGCGTGTCGCAAAGATGTCGCTGGGTCAAGACTAAATTTGCTCATTGCGCTACGCGATGCACTGCTAAAACACGCAAAGTGTTGAAAATACGCACAAACGTGGAATTATGAAATGGTTAACTCATCCGGTGTGATTTATCCGCTTCAAAATTCAGCATTTATGGGGGTATAGTCAAAATTTAAAAAGGGTTCTCTTTAAAATTATATCCTCTATGCCATTCAATAGTTCAAATCTTTTAAAGGTCGCTTTCGACGTTTTTGTTGGGCAAAATTTATACCGTCTAGGATTAGTGCTATAGGCCTGTATAAGTTTACGGTTAGTGAAATTACGGTTTACGGTCATTAAAAATAGTTTTGTTTGTTTTTTGTTTGTTACATACATACATACATAATAAGATTTATAAGCGCGCCTTTACACAGTTCAAGGCGCAATACAAACTAATGCCACAAGGCATGAAGTAAGACAACAGAAGCAATTGAAATGTGTGACTTGAAGAACCATTAAGAGAACAGGTAAGTTTTTAACCTCTGTTTAAAGACAACGAGAGATGGTGCTTCTCTTACAAAAATTGGGAGAGTGTTCCAAGCCGTGGCCCTGCCACAGGAAGGCTTTGTCCCCAATGACTCTGTTGGTTTTTGGAACATGTAAACGAGTACAATCAGAAAAAGATCGGAGATTATGGTGATGAGTCTTCTGAATGTTATACAAATCAATATCATGTAAAAGATACTCTGGAGCAGACCCATTAATACAATAGGTAAATTAAAACAAGTAATTTGAAATGGATACGTTTTTCAACAGGAAGCCAAATGAGCCTGGCCAGGTAGGGAGTTATGTGCTCACGCCTTTTGGCGCCACAGACCAGACGTGCAGCCTTATTCTGAATACGCTGTAAGTTGTTTCATCTGAGCGTTCTGTGATACCAAAAAGCAGCGAGTTGCCATAGTCAAGGCGTGATGTGATTAATGCCCGGACGATATGATGACAGGAATCTTCATCAAGATACCTTCTTATGCGAGCAATATTCCTTAGTTGGTAATTTAGAGTACGGCATAAAGCCCTAACCTGACCAGTCATGGAGCCATTGCTATCCATGATAACACCAAGATTACGCACAGTGTCGACTGGTTTTATGACGACTGTGTCAACCTTAAGTTCCAGACTAGGTTTGAATCTTAGGTTGTGCGGTGAGCCAACAACCATAAACTCAGTTTTATCCATAAAATCGGTTTTTTGTTTTTGTTTTTTATTTGAGCTCTAGTCATCAGGTCTATAGGCCTATATTTTATAAATGAAACATACGAATTCGAAATTAAGGTTAAATTAACATAAATATAGGCATATGCTTATATTTAGTATTTTATTGTAGCAGTTGTGAACACCTCCGGAAATGCCCCGGGGTGTTACAAAATAAGTTACAGAATATAGGCCTATAAAACATTATTTTTCAATATCCCTGCAGACTATAAAAAAGTATTAAACTTAACATTTTTTACTATTGGGGGCTGGGGGATAGGGATTTGTTAAATCAGAAGAAATATAACAAAAAATTGTGACAGTTGCAGTATTATTTCAACGTAAACGCGAGAAATAGGCCTATAACGCTCTAGGGTACACACCACGAATTACCTTTTTGGCGGCCACTTCCGGCAAAATTTATCACAGCAATAGTCCGTACTTCACGAGAAAAAATCTGAGTTGTTGATACTATTTGAACACATTTTGCATCAAATTTGGTCTCTACCAATTTTTTGGAAAGTGTGCATGATATTCTGAAAGAAAATGTGTGATTTAAGCTTATTTTGCTTTGTACTGGCGGATTAACACACACGTGCATTTACCGGTTTCGGGCGAAAATTTGAGGAGCGAAATTACACCATCCGAGACATCGCTAAATATTGCAAATTTATACGGAAAAGTTGTGATCAATTTTGGATATGTTATAAAAGAAAGTCTTGCGAACAAACAGTGCAACTCTCATTTTCTGAAACGCAAGGTAACTCCAGAATACCAGCCAAAGATAGAACATGAATTTTGGTTATGGATCGAGGCGTAATAGTGGTGTTCACCCTTATTTAGCTTGCAAAAGCTACTGATGTTAACATATAGTTTTAATAGTGTCTTAAGCTTATCATCAGGCCACAAATTAATATAAGCACTTGAAAAGATTTAACAAAGGCAAGGTTATAAATGGATAATAAAGGTGTAATTAGGGCCTATATTTTTCAAACATTTTCACTATTTCGTCATATAGACATGATAGAGTCGACATGGTCAAGGGAATCGGTTAATTATACCAATCTGACATGTCAGAAAGACGGGTTCTCGCATCGCAAAAAATTATCGGAGGTTGTGGAGCTCAAGAAGAAAATCGTTCATGATTTTAGCCATTAAACTGAAACTTTTAAGTTTTGAAAAGCATAGTAAACTTAATTGAAGTGACGATTTTCTTGATTCAAGCATGCATACTTGAAATGGGGGTCTTATTGGCCTAAAAAATCAGATCAAGATGGATAGGCCCCGGGGTCTCACTTTTGGTTAGGGTATATGCGGCAGGATGTTTGAACCGAAAATATATAGGGCCTATGAAACAGATTTGCTACCCATCCTTAGGGCAATACACTTAAAGTTGTTGAACTATGTGACATTAACTTAGCTACCCTTTTCTCTTAATTCCTTAGATTTATTTTGTAAGACTAACGAGACTGAAATTAGTGACAAATTTTTTTGACTTAAAAATTTAAAATCCATAAAAGTCTTATTTAAATCAAGTCCTTTTGATTTGAAACAAACCTATTTAATGGGTTTTAAAACTGTTTATAAACCCATTTAAAGATTTATATTTGAATCTAAAGGAATCGTTTTTAAGTCTCAAGAGGTTTTGTCACTAGTATCAGTCTGCTTAGACTTAAAAGTAAATCTAAGGAATTTAGAGAGTAGCCGTCTCGTTTTAAATAGGCCTAGACCAATTTCCTTCAATAATCTGAAAAAAGTTATGGGATATTCTGCACCTATATAGGCCTACAAATCGGTTACATTCGAAACATTTTAGGTAAATAATCCTTTTGAATTTTGAGTTATAGGCCTGTCATGCCCCATACCACGTATTACTGATGGCGCCCTTCTAAAAGTTGTGTATATGCGCGCACTTATGGCTTCCGCTTCAAAATTGTCATCATATTTTAAATAATGCATGGTTTTCATGTTATTTTTTCCCCGAAGCATACAGTTGTGTGATGTTATCATAGGGCCTATAGCCGCCCGGCCTTAAAAATTGCATGTTGAATTTTTTAAATGCAGATTATAATATTTTTAGAAATAGGCCCCTTATCAAATCGTTCAAGATCATAAGCGCCTTGCGAGATAGCTCATATGCCAAGCCCGATGCCAAGGCATGAAACGTTTCGCGAGGCAAAATGTCTACCGGGTTAGGGTCATTGAAACTTTCGGGTGCAGTATAGGATAGAATAAGATCTTAATTTGTGCCAAATTAGAAAATGGGAGCCCCTCACGTTTTAAAATGGGCTTACTTTTGTGTTGAAATTTCGTCAAGATCACATTGTTTCTGAAAATAACGTGTCACAAAACAACGGGATTTCACTCTGAACTCGGTCTTGAAAGTATATTTTTTATACAGAAGTAAAATTCAGAGTGTTTTGCACAAGAATATCAAAGCTAAAATACATAGAGTCTTAATAAATAAGAAAAAGGGTCGGTTTTAAATAGCAGAACGTCAAAATAACATGATAATTCTATTCCCACTAAAATGCGAGGGTTTGGACGCGCGCAATGCGAGTTCTTTCCCTAATGTCAACGGTCCATACGGCAAACGGCTTTCGTGCTGTTAAAAATGACACCAGAAAATGATGAGATCATGTTACCTCCACGGGATTACCTAGGACTAGAAGTTCTTAAGAAAGCCTTGGCATTTTTAGCGCGCACCGGAGCAAAAGTTCACTAGGTTAGGCTAGGAAAGATAATGAAATTTTGGTGTAACCTAGAACTAATTGCTATCAAAGGGTTTCTCACAATGCAAGTTCGTTAAAGTATCCAAAAATGACATTACTAAAAGTCCGAGAAAATCCGGGTTGAAGAAATATGTCTAATTTGCATCAAATAACATCCGAAATGGCCCAAAAAAAGCCATTTCAAGGACTTTTGTCCATAACTCAAGATCCGAGGGTCGTCATAGATGTATTGGTGTCTCTACCCATGTTTTTTGGGGTCCTAACGAACTCAATAATAACATTAAAAAAAAAAATAGTAATATGAGAATGAATTGGTTTAGCCTTATTGCATTAAATCAATATGGCTGCCATTTGGTTGAATTTCTTGAATGAACATGTTGAAATTCATTCTGGTGTCAGTTATCAAAGAACGCGATCATTATTAGTTCCCATTTAAATACCACGATACTCCCACTGATGAACACATCGATTTAAATATTTGGTTGGTTCAAACCTTCTTGACAATTTATAAACAGTAACAAAAAATAAAATATTAAGAGTGTCTACACGAAAAATGACACATCAAATAGTAAATTCATTTTGCAGGCTTTTAATTGGTAGCTTCAAGGCTTCATTTCCAAGTAAAGAATTCTGAAATCTTTTCTGGGCAGCTCAGAATGTGAAAGTTCCTCCTTCACTGTCCATAAATCTCCAGCCAGGCAAGCGTTTTCAAGACTGTTAAGGCTAGGGATATGAATTCTTAGTTTCCTTTTGGAGCGCGTGTACGAATTTGGCCGCGTTTGCAAATCATTATCATTATTTGGTGCACAAATCATTTTTTTTAAAACCTGATAAAGACAAAATTTTAATTGCCTTGTGAATAGTTCAGCATCCCTTCCTGTTCTTAATCATTTTCCTTGGGGTGGGTGTCAAGTATACCCTAAATGATGAATTTTTCCTCCTCCAGATATTTTCCCGCTTGGTCATCATACCTTGTGCCCAAAATTTTAACCTGATTTTTAAAAACTTCAAAGAGAATCTCTCTGCAAATACCTCTGTTTTGTTAATTAGGCACTTCTAAACTTTGTTATAAATATCGGGTTAGGGCAGGTATTCACACGCCTTAGATGTACTAACTGAAATGACAGTAAACAATGAAAAATTACATAATAACAGAACCTCATCACTAGTTACAATCTCCAACTGAAACTAAGATCAACTTCATTGGCCTCAATAAGTTTCCTGCTGCTCCAAATTCATTCCCTTCTAGTGTGTCTACTTGCTTAACTCATGTCCCCATTGTTTCAAAAGATTTGAAGGAACATGACTGTCTATCTTTAATGATGTGATACCAGATTGATGGTGTACTAAGTTTATATTATGAGGTTAAACCACATAGGTGTTTCAAGAAGATTTAATTATCACTTTGGTCGTTTAACTCTGCATAAGGAACGGAATTCATGAAAAGGGCATTTTTTACAACGAAAGGACAATTTCTATTACGTCAAAGCCACAAATTAGTGAGAATATTAATTGCTGGTTGAAAATTTTGAGGCAAATTTTGTCAATGGAGATTGTCACATTTTCCGACAATGATATAAAGTGAAGTTTTTTTGTCTGTTTTGAACTATTTCAAAACTTTTTCATTGCTCTTGGTAAAACATAATCGGCATAACTAACACAGAATTAATTTGTTAAGAGTGCATATTAATTTTTTGAAAGAGGATGAAAAATGGCCTATCCCACAGATGTTTTTAAACACCCTTAACGATTGCCGCTGAGTCTCCTCTAAAACTCTACATGTTTTTCCCTTATGTATTATCCGCACCACACTATAACTTGCTCCCCCCGTTTAATACGTCTCAACATTAATTGGGTTAAAAACACTATCGGTACAGGTTAAAAAATGGAAAAGAGATAAGCACTCACGCTAAGGACCTTTAAACATTGTTTTCCTCCTTGAATAACAAAAAAAGACAAAGTAAAAGGCTCGTGCCGAGAAGCTCATGCTCGGAGTGCCCATCTCTCTTTCCTTGGCGTTTGGTCCAACTACTTCCTCCGTATTAGGGTTGCTGTGGGTGGTTCGCCACCCCTCCCGCCAGCGAGTCTGTTCCTTTCCCAGCATTAAATATAATGCTGGTACCCATTTATCACCTGGTGGAGAGGATGTAATTAAGGTAGTGCCTTACTCTACTCAAGGCACAACACGTTTGTCGGCAGTGGGACTCGAACCCACACCTTTGGATTGCGGGACGAGCGCTCATCCACTGGACACACGTGCCCCTCTTTCCTTGTAGGCACACTTAAGTAACTCAACCATATCCCCACAAGAATTTTAAGCATACATCGCAACTATTTTTGTATTTTTTTCAAATTTTGGAAATAAATAACATAGTTGAAGATTTATTTAAAATGCTATAGGGAAATTGACAAACCCTGTGGGTATATTTCACACAGCGGTCTCCTTCTATTGTATGGTAATATGTCAAATCATTTCAATTTTTTAAACTCATCTAACTCCAGGGGGATTTTTTTTCAACCACTAAGTGAAAAGAAAATGTTGTGAATGGTGTCGCAAAAATGAATTTTAGGTAATCGTTTTTTTACATCCGTTGTGCACTTTAGAAGTGACAAATTTCAGGGCCCAACGACCTTACCCGGGAAGGTAAGCCCAAAGTTAGGGGGGTAATTGCGTGAAGCCTCCGCTACTTTACAATGTAAATTGGTACAACCCATATATACTGTTTGAGCAAAAACTGCATTTTTAATTTAAGTTAATCTGTGTTTTTTCTTTCTTTTGCGAAAACAATAAATTTTCCCTAACCTTTGTACACAAAAACTGATTGCAAACCAAATTGTGCAGGGGCGGCCGGGCATTATGAAACATAGAACAAGGTTGTCTGGATTGTACGTATTTTGGTATTAACTGATAGTCAGACCTATAGACAAACTCAGTTCAGGGTCTCTGTGGAAAATATATTGGGTTACATCAACCCCCCGCTGCTTCGGTACAAAAAGCCTTATTTGGTTAAGAATACCTATCTATATGTTTTGCTTTGTAGATTAAAATGAAAGGGCCCTTGTCCGACCAATTGCTAAGCCCCAGATCCTAGTTTTAAAACCATAATAGCCCCTAGCCCCCCTGGATCCTTAGTTTTATTAACCCGGATGTGGTCAAAATGTTGGTAATCTGAAAAATCTATTTGCTCATTTACCATGGGGAATCGTAAGGGCTACAGTGTCTAGTTTTGATGTTTAAGCAAAAATGTGTCACATTTTTGTCGACCATATTGATTTTAAACAGTACCTTACCTACTGGATTAACAATGACATCAAATGGTTTGAAATATCGTTGCAAAACTTTACAAATGGGTTTTGGGGTGAAGGGCATTCTAATCAAGGAAAAACCTTTATATACTAAAAATCTGGTCATCCCCCTCAATATTTATTTTAAAGCACACGCAAAAGCTGGTAAGGAAATCATCAATCAGACCTGGATGTTTCAGTTGTTTATTTTTTAAATCAATATATTGATGCCATATTTGGCACGTTGCCCCTAATCTTTAAGATGTATCATTTCATTAGTCAACGATGATTACCTTTTGTCTTTCTTTAGTCTTAAATTAAGTTAGTCTAAGTCCGGCCTTATTGAGTACCTGTAATTATGTTTGTACATCACACAAAATATTATACTTTATTTGTGTCTCAGACCAAATAGCCATGAATGGCAGCCATTTTGGATTTATGCAAATTAAAAGCCTGACCACATTCCTATGTTAGTAGACGGTCCATAATTGTGTTCACAGACCTTAAAAACATGGGTATAGAGACTGGAATTATTCTGCTACTAGTCTCAGAACTCAGATAATAACATCAAATCCATCAAATGCGGCCATTTTGAATTTATGCAATTCGGCTATTTCTGCAAACTCGGGTTTCCTCGGACTTTTAGTATATCTTCTAGTTCCCTTCAGCAAATGCATTGTGCCAAAAAACCTTTGATTACAATTTGTTCCCGGTCCAACTCAATTTTCTTGGACTAGTGGGTTATAACCCCCTACAATCCTTGTAAGACCATGGGTTAATGCGTACTTACCTATTGAGAAAATATTCTCCAATTTCATATATAAAAAAAACGTCCAATTAACTATTCTAATCGCATTGTATTTATTTGAATTTTGTTGTGTTAATTACCCGCAAATTTTGATTAAAAAATTATTTCTCAATTTTATTTGAAGAAAAGTTCTCACGGGAAAGCACTTTGTTTTACTATAAAAGAGAGAAAAGGTATTCCCTATAGTTGTTTAGAATTGCACTGGGAATGGGGATTCCCGCAGGATTGCTAACTATCAGACGACTTGTTTGGTGTTTTTGAATCAAATAGTGCGACCTGGGAATTCCCCCACAAAGTTATATATATGACGTGATGAATTTAGATTGTGAAATCTGATTTGATGGTGCGGGTCACATTTGTTTATGCATGGTGATGATGTAATGATTATTGTAGAACGGGATTCTAGCTGTGTGAAGATAATTAGTAGTTGTGACTGAAGGACTGATGCCAGCAGTTATATCGGGAGCTAATCCAGTATAAGTCTAGCTAGTATTTACTCTACAATAATGGTAGATTTGAGTTTCTACCATTATTGCCAGTATTTAATATTTGGTGCCGCCGGAGCTGATAGCTACATTGGCCTGCTGCGTCTTTTTAAGCCAAAGAGCTTCAGTTTTCGGAATCAAAAAGGGAGGATTCCAATTTGTGCGCCTATATGATGGAATAGCGACAGACTGATGGGTGTATATTACCTGGATTTTATTAATTGTGGACCTTTGTCGCGAGGGAAAGAACCGTCCGTCTTGAAAAACTCTGGACACGATTACCTTCAGGATGAGAAGATGCCCTTGGAATTATTTACCTGAGTTTGGTATGAAAATTGTGCGCTGTCATTTGTGGGTCTTCGCTGAGAGGACATTATCAACGTGGAACTGCAACGACTCTTTTGAAACAAAAAAACAAAAAAACTAAAAAATTGTTGTAATTGTGTAATTTTGATTATGTAATGTTTGGACATACCAAATTCTTGAACCAATACAAATCATTAAAATCTGTTATATTATTATATAAAATTAAGATCACTTGTGCCACAAGGCTCAGTAGTGTGTTTGCAAGGTATTCTTGACCTTAGCCGCCTACCCACACAGACACCGATCCCCTAACCGTGAATATTTATTTTAATTTTGTTAGGTTTTAATCAACAGGTTCAGAATGATCTTTTGTTTAAGAAATACCCGAAACGGGGAAAACAGTCGCAGCCCCAATTTTGCGGCATATACAGTTATGGTTTAATGGAGACACTGGCCTGTGATCCACCCAGAAAGGGACAAGATTGATGGATACTTTTTAGCCGTTAATATAGATCAAACCCAGCGTCCAAAATTAAAACAGGAGCAACCTACGCTTAGACTCATTGAGAGATCATTGCGCTATAACCATAATACTAAAGTTACAAAAAGCCTTATGATAGCCTAGCCTAGAATAAATTCTAATTCCACTTTGCCCTCCCGTTTCCTCCTCCCCCTCGGAAAAAGAGGTATGGCGTCGCCATGAGAATGATAAGCATTAAAGCTACTTATTGACTTGAAATGTAACGTCAAATTTTTTCCTCATCGGGGATCCCTTTTGTACAATTTTGACCCCCAAATCTATAAATTGGAACGGCCTTTTCATTTTATTCCACTTTACATGTGACCCCTTTTAAGGTAACTGAACAAGCTCTGAGGATTATTCTAAAAAGGGAATGCATTTCGACTGATTTACCTACTTTTGGTCAAATTTGACCTTTTTTTGGCCATTTTTTAACCCAAATAAAAAAATAATGTAGAAAGGCCACAACACATAGAACGTTGAGTGTGTTTCCATGGTGGTAATGAACCCACTAGGTTGGACCTTTGGTAACAAACTAGACAGTCAAACGGCATATTTTGATCCTTTGACATTCATACAGATTGATCTACAAGCACTCCAGCAATATCCCTGAGCGAAGTGGAGGGGTTTTTTTGTTTTTTTTTTTGAGCGCTTCACAGAACCAAACCAAAGAAGAGCCCTCAGAACACACTAATCTTGACAAAGAGATCTGGTATAAGGTGAATTTTTCCCTACTACGTTACCCACAAGGGAGCCTATATCAGGAGTGGGGCTTTTAAAAACGGATAACACAGGCTCCTCCGAAGGCGACCAGCGCTGTGTTCACCCATGCACTATTCCCTTATATTTTTTAACAAATTATTTGTTCATGTATGGCTTGGCTTTTGAACTCAGTCGTATATCCTTTCTTGTTTTCGCTTAAAAATGATAACATTTCCCTTAGCTGTGCCTTGTTGTCCGCGCAAAGTAGAGGATGCGCGAAACGAACATGTGCTACATGGCCATATCTGTGTTACACACTCTCAGAACTGTTGGTTAAAATGTTAACCACTTTAACAAATGGACAGCCAAACTTTGGATAAAGTGTACCCTTTGTTTTCGTACTTTGGCAAGTGGTTAGTACATTTTACCAAAATTGACAAAATTCGTCAAATATGCTAAATATTACATACCCAACAACATTGGTACAATTTAATGTTGGTTAAATTAGCGACAGTTCTGAGAGTGTATGACCACCTCAACGAAGACGGGTTTGAAAACCCTGATATGAATGTTAGTTTAAAGCTTTACTAACTGTGTCATGGGCTCACATATAATGAGTAACAGGTAATGTATCAGAAAGTTAGCAGACTAGATTTTTGTATAGTCTGTATAGTTACGTTTTTTCTAACGCTTTTTTGTTTACCATAAGTTTTTTTTATTTAAAACAAACAAAAACACGCACGATAGACTACACATGAATTGGTAGCTCAGCGAAGACCGGTGTTCTCATAAAATTCAACACAAATAAATCGATATTTATGTTTATTATTACTGTAATAAATTTGTCCTAACTTAATGCAATTTTTTACATCATATTATCTCGTAAATTATTATTTAATTTTGTATGTGCGATAAGAGGTCAGTTTCCTCGTGGAGTAATAAGTTTACTTGACTTGCTTCAAATTGATATTGAAAAGTTGCGGCATTTAAAAAATTTACATCATACACGTGGTGTTGAGTGTGGGTGGGGTTGAGGGGCTGTGGGTGTGGGCTGTGTGGGTGTTTGGTACTTATAACAACAAGCGCTTCTGATTATAATACCACTTAATAAACGTTTTCAACATGTTTATTTCTGTGCTTTTACGTTAAAGTCCGTTCCGCTCTATTTTTGTACAACTTATAGACTGGTTGAGATTTGAGATTATGCTGACCCACGGTAGGAATCAATAATACATTTTGGTTTCTCATCATTTTAAACAAAAAACCCAAAAAAAAAAACCATTTTCGGATATGAGGAATCCAATGGCGAGTGGTGCCAAAAAATCCAAATCCAAAGAAAAATGGTCCGTCGAATTTGAGATTCAAAATGGCGCCTAAAATGACCCAAATCGATAACATATTACCCATTTACCCTAACAGTGTGATCACATCATGTTATTCGTATGTAGGATTTTAAAAGCTATTTACTTGGAGATACCTTATTTATGATAAGGCAACATGCTTCTAAGCACCGTGACCTGTTGTTTTGAGGTTATCATGGGTGACTATATTCAAGATGGCCCCGCCTTAGGGTGCCATTATGGCCGCCGGAAGTTGTAAGACATATAATGTTCAGAATGTAGTAAACTATGAATATCAATGGATGTTCTTATCGTAAAACTTAATTTTTACAAAAGTTGATTGCTTATAAATTATGTAATTATAGGGTCAGTTAGGGTGACATGTTTCTGCCATGATAAAGTCACTAGAGTGCAATACTCCACTTAATACACTATAGAAACATTACACGAAGATCGCCTCAGTCTTTGTGCTCCAAAGATCAAGAGGAGTAACGCCCGATCTCTGAACTTCAAAAAGAACTTTCCCACAGCAAAATTTTAAGATATGCATGCAATCAAAGTCTCCGACTACTTGGACCCACTTGTCCAAGGGAGTAAGTAGTGAAGAAAGAAATTACAAACCAGGAGAAATACGATCTTCTCCCGTCTTTAGTCGTAAAGCAGTACAGGGTATTGCCGAAGAAACCAAAGAAAACCTGTACGAGGCATTTCTCAAACGGAAAAAGTGAAGGAATGTAGGAATGAACTCCAAGCTGTATAGAGAAATGGCAAAAAGATACATCCCTTTAAAGGACCCTCTGAAGAAAAGAAGCTTCGGGATTACATACTAGAGCAGGTTCAGCAAGCATCACTCTTGAGTAAAACACAGTGTGGCCTGCGAGATGTCAACAACTTAGGGGTAGAAAAGAATACCAAAATCTACATATGATTGGTGGGGAACACATGAAGAAAGAAAGAGCGCATGGCTGCCAACACTTTTCAAACTACTCGGCAGACCACCTTCTGTCCCAGACAAAGAGTTACCATTCACAAATACAAATCCCATACAACTAAGAGTTTAAACCGCAGGAAGTTCAAACGTCACTTGCACATCCCAAATCTGAGGGAAGAAGTGGGATTAGATAATTATCCATCTCGAGTTATGGAAACTCAGGCCAACTTTAGATCGTATCTCCTTTTATTATGTAATCGTCGTACTACTGCATAAAGAAAAGCAAAGCAGTGGTCTACTGGAAGGTATATCGATTCAAAAAGGGAGATCTGTTCCGCCTTCAATCTACCGTTGGCACCACCTTTTCCAGCATGCTGCAAAGTTCTCAAACCAGAATGTTGCTAATCGAATCAGGCCTTTACTGATCCATCTGCGCTGGAATCAAAATGCTTCAGACAACAGAGATTAACTATTTCCAAATATTGGCACTCAGGCGACTTATAGGCAGGAAAGAAAAAAAAAATCCCTCTTGCTCTCGTGTTCATATCGATTACTCAAAAGCCTGCGATTCCCATCCATAGGGACCGAATGTTTGAAATCCTGCAAGCATAGGTATCTCCGGGAACCTAATTTAAGATTCAGGGCTATAAGAAGATTCGTCACGCTCTAGTAATGACATCTGATGGCTGATGATTGAAACAGATCCCTTCCAGATACAAGCAGGAGTACTCGAGGGAGGAATACATTGGCACCTTTCTCTGATGATGGCTGGATATGTCATGCGACATGCTCTGAAGGACATTAATCTAAACACAGGAGTTGTTCTAGAAGAGAAGAAAAGAGACGTTACCCTGAAATCCGCCTTCCGACCTGGACTGGCAGTGATATAGCCACTTTTATCATCAAAAATCCTCAGTGCAGAATCCTTACTGCAAAGTATTGAAGACGGCTCCAAAGTGGTCGCGTTGCCAAAGCATATCGGAATTCAAATACCTTGGTTTTTCTATACGGACTCTTTTCATGATTTCAAATGCAGGAAAGCCCAAGCAGGTTATGCATGTAACAAACTTGAGATGATCGGGAAGTCCGAAACTGAATAGAACTACCAAACTTAAGCTCTTCAGGGCATGTGTAGATAGTATACTCATCTATGGAGCGGAGACTTGGTCCATTACCCAAAAGATTGAGGACGGGATCGATGGCTTGTTTGTTATATACAATTCTAGAAGAGTATAAAATCAGCTGGAGAGATCATATTGGCAGCATTTGAGGTATTGGAGAGAGACACTCCTATCAGAACCATTTTAAAAAGAGACGCCTCCGGTTTGCCGGTATCAAAGTTCGGACTTCCAGAACAGTTCTGGTCATAATCAACAATGATTCCCATCAATGATAGGGGATCTTCAGTACACTCCTCTACCACAGCATCCACCAGATACCCCTACCCTAATTCGGGAAATGATGGCTGGGTAACAACCTATTGGTTACTCAAACGAGCTTCAAAATTTGGAGATCTGCTGATGTGTTGTTCACTGGGATAGTTCTGCTAAGCATAACTCACATTTTAACATGTTTTCATTAACGAATGTGAAGTTATGCAAACACAACGTGAAAATCACTTTTCTGGACCACATACCTCAAGAAGAGTGCTTTATCAACAAATAAAGATAGCATACTGTTGCCTAGTACATTAGGTACAGATCCCATGATGAAACTGGGGTTTTCATGGCCGGGGCATCAGTTAGAGCATAAGCCAACCTCAGTTTTATTAACCTCGTTACACTCAGGAGAGACTGGTTCATTGCAATTACTTTTCTAAGAGGTTGCTGCTCATCGTGAGGTCTCCTTACTCCTCGATAATAGAAACCATGTGATGACACGGGCTTTCGTTCTCATAAGACGGGGTCAACATTGTATGTGCATGTCCACCGTAACACGGGCTATACTATGATTAGGAGGGTTTTGATATGGGAACTTGACATCCGAACAAACTTAAATACAGGATTGCAATGATTTATGACATCCTCATCAAACATTCGGGAGCTCTGCCTTTTGAGTTACACTAACATGCTGGGAAGTACCATGAATACGTGTTGCCAGCTGTTGGGAGTCTTAGACACACTCAATAGTATCCAAACCTTGAGTACTGGCTTCCCTGGTATAATATTTGGTGTGGGGTGGTGGAACTACAGAGCCAGTAACAGGGTCAAGATGGTCAAGAGTTTCCTCGCAAGAGCTGGTCCGGTTATCTATGGCCAAGCGTCTGATCATATTCATGTACTGTACTTCTGGTAAAGAAGGGTAATGAGCTCAGAGCTTCAAGTCCGTTGGTGCACAGTCATAGCCATACTATTGCGTTGGATGCAGCATACAAGAGATCCTGTTATACGCTGAGAACATTTCATCTCTTTAAAAAACTGATAGCAACCAGGTTCATCGTGGTCGAACCCCACTGCATCGTCCCATCCTCTGAAACAGGACACAGACTCGGAACACACGCCATAAGTTTCATAGTTGAGCTTCGTTTTGGTGTTCTTAGGCTGCTTTATCAGGTTGTCCCTCAACTGTAGAGCAACGTAGACAAGATACAACATTTCATCCTCGTTGTACGAGGGGGGAACGGGACCTAGACATTCATCCTCATCCCTTCTCCAGAAACCTCACCTGCTTTATCGAGGACAGAAAGCTTGCACGAAGAATAATTACCAACACCATCGAGATTGGGAGTTCGTCTGTAAAAAAAAACCTGATCTGCTGTCATTAACCGTAGAGTAAATGGCTTTCTAATACCCTCAATTCTATACAAATCTGTATCAGAAAGTCTGTGTGTGACACTCTTCAGTGCTCTCTCTCTCTATCAGGGGCAGGGCATTGTCATTCACGGCCAAGTTTCTATGATATTGGAGATCACTAGCCATAGCATCAAGTCCTTTTTCTAGTCTATACAAGCTCAAAGTCAGTCTTTGCCTTTTCTAGGACATGTGTCGACATTGAAAAGTGGTTGGTGCAAGATGAAGTGAACCAGATCCTGTTCCACACAGCATATTATGCTTGTCTTGTCATATGGTGTGCAACTATACGAAGTAGTCTGCGCGGTTGAAACATTGGAAGGGGTTGATGAGCACTGAAGGATTCGAGAATGTCACCTTTCAGTCTCCATCTTAGTGGATAAATATTCCAAGTCTATCCGAGCTTTGGCTGACTGATGAATTCAATGACGTAAAAAAATGAATGGGACGGACGTCTCGAGCCACCACAAAACTAGGCTGTTCACAAAACTCGGCATCAATTATGGCTATAGCTGCGCTACATTCGGTTCCTTATTTCTCTTTGCGTGCTTCGGCGGCATCAGAGAGTTTTACCACCGAATCCATTTTACTAAGGTTCTTTTTGCATCGTTTACTATGGCAAATGACACAAAGTGGCCACTCGTAGTCAATTACCTCTTTTCAAAGAACCAGTAGCTCTATTTCTTCCATGTCATATGAAATTCCAAACCCCAAAGATTATATACATCTCGGTGGCCATCTTGGATAGGGAAAGATGATGTATGTGGATTTGCATTGTTTGTTCGTATATTTTAACAGCATATTCAATGTAGGTAACGTAGTGAAGGACTGTAGCAATTAACTAGTATGGGCTGGGGCTATATCAACCTTACCCCCAGGAACACCACAATAACCCAAGAGTTCTGTTTACAGCAGCATTGTTCATATACGGTGGCCTCATTGGAATATGACCCCATATTAACATCCAAAAGGTCAGAATTGCTTAGAAACATTGATACCTTATCATACATATAAAACAAACTTCAGGTAAAAAAACCTTTCTGATCTTATACGGATCACGTGAGTAATCATTATACTATTAATGTGATGTACAGATTTTTAGCGATTTGGGTCCATTTTAGGCGCCATTTGAATCTCAAAAGTCACCCTTTCTAGTGATGTGGGTTTGGCACCATCGGCATTGGATTCTCCATTACCTGAAAATAGTTAAACATGATAGAAACCAAAAGGTATTGGTTCTAACGTCGGGTCAGGTTATTTTGCACGATATCTCAGATCTCAACCTTCTATATAACCAGAGCATAACCATATCTGCCTTATGTTTTTTTTTTTTTTTAGTCGTTTTTTTTTTATTTTTCTTCTTTTCCCGGATAATGACCCTATTGCGGTGTTGTAATGAACCGTATGTATATTCAGAGTAATGACACGTATGGTTTAGTTTTTCGGAAGTGTAATGACCCTTATGGTATTTTCGGAGTGTAATGACCCTTATGTTATTGTCGGAGTAATGACCTTATGTTATGTTCGGAGTAATGACCCTTATAGTATTTTTCGGAGTAAAGTAATGACCCTTATGGTATATTCGGAGTAATGACCCTTATGTATTTTCGGAGTGTAATGAACTGATGTTATTTTCGGGAGTAATGACCCTTATGTTATTTTAGGAGTAATGACCCTTATGTAGATTCGGAGTAGTAAGGACCCTTCGGAATAAATGACCGTCATAAATTATCGTAGAATGACTCTTCGGAAAAACGACCCTTGTGTTATTTTCGGAAGTAAGGACCCTTATGTTATTTTCGTTGTAATGACCCTGAGTTTTTTTCGGACAATAATGACCCCTTCGGATTATGCCCATTATGTAAATTTCGGAATAATGACCCTTCGGAATAATGACCCTCGGGAATAATGCGGAGACCCCCGCGTAAATACCCCTCCCCCCAGTTTGCCACTTCGTCCTTACGAGAAGAATATTTTCGGGAAAATTGAGTATGTGACTATGTGTATCAATTTTAGATTCACAGCCAAGACCAAATCTGGATCATGTTGATCCAGAGCAGCTCTAAAAGCGCTTGTTGGGTACAACTTTTAAGATCATTACAATTAATGATCATTACCCTTGATGGCCGCTCTACACGATTTTTTTTTGGTGGTTGAAATTGGGTTTGGAACATTTATTTTGGTTGGGTGTGGACGTTAATGGTGATCAAGACATGTTTGTACTGTAACAATCCATGTCACTCAATGAATGAAGAAAATGGTTATTTGAAAGTTCAAAGGAATCACCTCCAAAAAGTGAACTGTGGAAATTTGGGCAAAACCGCACGATAGCAAACCATGAGAAAACTAACCGAGGTGGTTGTAACAAGGGTAGTATAGGTCGGTATATAACAAGGGTAGTATGGCCGGTTCACTGTTCTTTCATGTTGTTTATTTCAACAATAAAGGAGCAAAATGTTTGATTGTCCCTTTAAAATAGTGAAAGAAGAAAGTGAGAAGAAATTTACATAAACTTGCAATGCACTACTTTTGGCTGAATTCGTAATTCGAGGTCTTTCCACTATTGTTTAGTTCTGTTCATTGTACCACCTGAGGCTTAGATGTTTCTAGAATTTTCCTTGGTTCAAGTGTCCTATATATTGTATAACCATGAATATTCTTCAGACCGTTATTTTTCTCCGGAAGTGTCCAGAGTCCACTTTCGGAAAAAATAACGGTGTGATGAATATTCATAGGTTTAAATAACGGTCTCTGACCGCTTTCGTAACTATAATGGACAGTTGAACAAAAGAAGCACAATTGATAATGATGAAAAGAAATAGGGCTAGACGTATATATGCTGATAGTCATCACTTTATTTTTGCCACATCTCTATCACGCCACTGTATAAACCAATGGGAAAGTTACACGGCAGACAATGCCACCTAAATATGACATACTAAAAAATGACATCATTTTTCATCAATATAGGTAGATTGGACCTTTTAGACACATGTTGACAACTTTTTCATTGTACATATATATTTTGTGTAAACGAGGCCGTGTTAATTTGTGTTCCTTTTTTCCGAATTTGACAATTTTTTACCCCTAATTTGAAGGTTTTTTGTGGAATTCTATTTTTATTGCGTAATTATTATTTGTCTTATGAACATGCGTGCGTGGTATAAATTTCATTAAAAGTGGTTTCCATGGGGGTGTCCATTGAACCCCCTTATCCACCAACGGAAGTATGAAGACCTTGTCCACTTAAGTGTTAAACTTTTCAGGATTTCTGCCCAAAACTGTTTTGCTTATGTTACAAGCATGATATTGATTTTCAATTTAACTTCATGTCATTTTTAAAGAACCTGTTTTCTGTGATGGAATTGTTTGTCACAATGGTTCCGTGTGCCTTAGAGGACATTGGGAGTGTGATGGTTATCAGTTATGCACAGATGGGGACGATGAGCTGTATTGTGCAAAAGGTATGTAAAGCTTAGAAAACCACCTCAGATTTAAGTGTTGCAATATACTATTTTTCGGGCCATCTTTGATTGCCTATTTTAATCAACTAAGAGTAACACCGGTGTGAAAGCAACTATAGTCCGGCGGGAGCCATAGTCCGGGTTCTATAGACGATAACGGAATAAAGCGTGAAACTAATGTTGCGGAAAAAGTCCACTGAATTGATTGCCCTTTTCCTTACCGTTGTAGCCGGACTGTGATTATACAGTATTTACTTCTACACCTGTGTTAAAATACATACCTATATGACTCAGAACTTCGCCCGTGTCAATCTATTTTCTGGTCCCTAGTATTAACACTTATGTGTATAAAAGGGGCTCCCCGTGGACCCAACATTTTCTTTTTCGCGCGACATGTTCTAACGCTAAATGATTTTTGCCCCAAATTTTATGTAATTACCTAATTATCATTTGCGCATATTTGGTGGAAAAATTCAAATCGGCCATGTCATTTTTCAATGCTAATTAGCATAAATAGGCATTTTGGTGGTGCTATTCAAAATTTGTTTTGCCCTTAATCGTACTAGAGTAGCTTCTTCGAATATTTATTTCACCAATGTAAATGTAGTTATGTTCTCCTATTATGAGCCAAATTTTATGGAAAAAACATCCTTTGGGAAGTGGTTTTCCATTTTACGGCGGGAGAATCTTGTGCGAAACACAGTTTTTGGACCACCATTTCTTTCGCTGTTATGTGCTTGTGTATATCCCATCAATGACCAGAGTTTTGGTAAAAAAATCCAGTGGCAAAAAGGCTTTCATAGTGGTGTTTACATACACACACCAAGATAATTTAAAGATAAGATAAAGTATTTGGTTGGTATGGTGTATTGGTTATTGTAGGTAACCTTTTTCAGATTGCCCCTTCTGGATATCTGAACTCCAATTGCTACCATTATCATGTTTGAGGGGTCCAAGTGTGTGAAATATCGGATCCAAACATGATTAATGATAAAACGTGATGATTTAAGCCCAATATCAATTGTCTCGCTATGGGTTTAAAATATTGGGCTCGACTGCGTCTTGCCAAATATTCTGAACTCATAGCTCGACCAATTAATTTGGGCTTAAATCGATCCAATTAAAAGATTAGAGATCGTACGCAAAAATCACGTGTATATTAATCCTTATCAAATTGTCGTTCACATAATTATGACTTGACAGGAATTGATCACCATGTGGGTCGTGGTGCACGATCGACGACCCTTCATGCCGCTGTAGGATTCAAAATCACATAGTCTTATTAACAGGTCGTTTCAGGTCAAAATTAAAATTCTGCGCGCAGGAAATTTCGCGTTTACCGTTTCATATTGCGTCTGAACAGATACCTGAGTTCCATTTGCTACCAAACCTGGGTCAAAGAAGCATAGACGTATTCATGTCATGGTAAAGTCGACGGTCACATACAAAGGCCAACGGTAATTTGAGGTCGAAAGTTACATCGCACAGGCATGTAACTGATAGGCCAAGAACCGTCATATTTGTGAACATTTGTTTAAACATATCAACCGTTGCTAAGACGCATGCTGTATTCTCTGGCTCCATCTTTGTAAATAAGCTCTGACAGGAAATGCGAGGTAATAGCCAAGGTTATGAGTGCCAGTTTAAGAGTTGTGTACATGTATGCACTTACCATTCTTCACTCTATGGATTAAATCCGATTCTCGGCATAGCAAACAGCTAAACTACTGGATACTGTTCTGATAATAGTAAGGGAACTTCCTAGGGACCAAAACTATAGCTTCGATTTAGAACAATAATCCCCTCCCCCAACAAGCTTCTTGTGAAGTACAGCCATTAATCTTGTCGACCAATTAAACAGCTTCCAATGACAGTAACAATTCATGAAAGATATCAACAATACTTACTAACACAATAAATGAGAAAAGCGGGGAATCAACGAGTTAAACGTGTGACAGGAGAATCATGGTTTTTATCACTTTTAACATACCCTCTCTTACTTCAATACACAACGATATTCAAGCAATGATGTCGTACAGTACATTGGATTTGGGGATTCTGGTTCAAAGTGGCGAACCAATGTTTCATCTCCCAGACATTTTTTTATCCCTAAGATGTCAGCCAAAACAACCCGCACTGAACATAATATTATTGATACCCATGTTGTTGGCTATGACAAACCTCTGTCATTTAGGACCATGTCGTGAATGATTTCCACTTAATCGTCTGTAGTTGAAGATCTTCCTTGTCGTCTGGCTTCTTACTTGTTGTGTGTAGCAGCCTAAGGCGCTCCACAGCCGCGCTATGAGCACGTCGGTGAATTTTGTCTTGCGCGTTATAAAGTTCATTAATATCAGTTTATCGTACTCAAGACAATATACATAAAATATGAGAAAATAGCAAAAAAATAATATAAATAAAATTGGACATAATAAATGACAGCTTAAAACACTGCATACACATGCACATAAACCGGGAAAGAAACTGCAAAAGGGGGTTATAGAGCATATACCGTAAGTACCAAGGATGCCCAAAAAAAGCTTTTAAAAAAAGCGTTCATTCCATGTGAGGGTCTTAAGCAAAAATCAAAAAAAAACTGGGGGGCAGCACAGACACAGCGGCAGGTAGTAAAACCATATTAAAATAACTAAGCTTAAATTAGATCCAAAAATTAAAAAAACAAAAAACAAAATCAAATCATCCTATATTTATATGGTGGGGTGATTTGCACTCACTAGACAACTTGCGCAAACAAGAGTTTTTTGATGAAGATTTTGACAATGCTTACAACTTATTTGATCTTTGATGGAATTAGGCAAAAAGTGCAATGACGTTATAGCAGTAAATAAAAATGTGTGGCTAGCCGGATTTTTGACTTAGGAAACAACAAAATTAAAGGGACTACCAATGGTACTGTACTTGTGAACGATGATGAGACCGACAAGTGTGGCCATTTAAATAGTCTGGAGCTGCACCATGAATAATTTTAAAAACGGATTAACTCACCTGCAGGACTCTATCTTTTACTGGAAACATCCAATTCATTTTGACCAATATGATAACGGGGCCTTTGTTCAAGATTAATCTAACAACCTTGTGGTCGGTATGTTTGGAGTCTGTTTTTGTAATACTGAGTTACGATGTAAACCCTGAGGAACATCTTGGCAATAATGACACAAAATCAAGGCACAATCACAAGTTTACGATGTTTTCTGATTAAGGAGTGGGCAAAAACGTAAGTTCTGGCACCACCTGCGTTTTGTTCAAAATATCACGACAAATGATCACCAGAAAAGAGGATTCATCAAGGGTTAACCCAAGTATTTGACTGAATTGGCAGCTTAATTTCAGAACCATCAAATAAACTGAAAAGTTCATTATCTTATTGAGTTTCCTTTTAGAACCAAACAACAAGATTCATTCCGTTGTATCCAAGTGTAATGAAAGCTTATTATCAACAAGCCATTGTCTACATGATCTAATTCTTTGCTAAGTTTGTTCGCAATAATGGGGTTTTATCAGAGACAAAAGAGCAATACGTTGCGTAATAGCTAGCAGTTTTGCAGTCGCCACTGATGGGCATGTCATTCATATAGCATAAAAATAAAAGCGGGCCAAGGATATACCTGTGGAACCCCGCAGGTGATATTAAGGGGATCAGAATCGACCGGGTTGGACATGGACAATTGAGTCTGGCAACTCAGTAAGACCTAAACCAATTCACAGACTCGATGCCCATTGCTTTAAGGTTTTGCAGAGAATGAAATGGTCAAACAGAGTCAAAAGCTTTTTGGAGGTTCTTATCAACATTCCATGGGATGGAGATCAGTATACCTAAAAAACAAAAGCTATTGGTATTCTCCCGTGAGGACAGCTCCCATTAAGATCCAGCCTTGATCGGTTCACCACTGAGCAGGTTACAGATTCAAGTATTTGGGAGTTGAGTAACGCTAACACAATCAAACGGACTCCCACCAGCGAAATCAAAAAGCAGATTATTATTGGCATCCACAGCACTAGGGAAATTACAGAGAGTCTTGAGTCATAAAGACATCTCACTCTTCACAAAATTAAGACTTGTTATGCACTCGTCACCCCAGTGCTTCTGTATGGGTCTGAAACCTGGACCATCAAAAAGTATACATGAAGAAGTTGGAAGCATTTGTATGCGAAGCTACAGAAAAATCCTTACTATCAGCTGGAGGTAAGATCCGGAATGAAGAAGTTCTGTCAAGAATCTCCTCCTGCCACTTTCCAACCAAAAAGGGATCCTAGCTCCATACTGCCGTCGCAGCTGACCTGGTTTGGTCACTTGTGCAGAATGAAACAACATCCAGCCTACCCAAAACTCATTTTTATGGAAACTGTCGCAGGCACAACGAAGGGAAACCAAGGAAGAATGGGAAGATGACATCATTGTGGGCACCACCTTCCACAAGGCAGGATTTGGAAGCGCAAGATAAGAATAGATTGTCTAAATTGTTCGAGGAGCCAACGTCCTATGGAACATGGTCATAGATGATAGAGATAGATAGATACATTACTACCCCAGTATATTTACATTGGGTGGAAAATCTGACTTGTGATATAATCTGAAAGTGGATTAAACCAGTTTGGGTCAGTTGAGAATGAATTTCTAAAACCAGACTGATGAGTATATAAAATTTTGTTTTCCAACGCAAGATGATCCATTGATTCATCAAGGCCATACTTTTGTGTACCTTTCAAGAACACAGCTCTTCCAGGATACTTTAGAGGAGACAGGGGTAATTTTGAAAGCCTTGTCCTGCAACCACCCTTTTTCCGGTAATAGTCCTGTGGTAGTTTATTCCCGAGGATGCTTGCCACGTTGGTAAAATTTATTGATGTAATTAGCCACTGTATTTGCGTCAAAACAAAGCTTTCCATCAAATATTCAAAACCACATTGGATTGATTTTGGATTTTCGAACTATAAAGCCCAAAAGCGTACAGCAATATAAGCACATTTTTTGAAGAGCGCCCCCAATTTACAAAATTGGATATTTTTGCACAGTTAGTAGTAATTGTCTAGGAAACTATACTGCGAACGAGAATGCTAAAATGCATATTTATCACAAAATAAGCGATTTTGTAATTAGAATTGGGATCCCAGTATTGCTTAACGGCAAAGCTGGAATTGCTACGTTTTGTCCCGTCCATTATGAACTAGTGCACCCTCGAGAAATAACCGCTAAGTGGCTTGCCTGAACTATTAAAACAACTAAAAAAAATGGATGAGCCTAGACAACGTACATGGCGCTATGTCCCGGCTATTTCACATTGGAAGGCCGTTTCCATCGCCGTTGTATTATTATCGGGGATCACCCGCTAATAATTCGTTCTCGTACAAATTCCTTCGTTTGTGACACATAGACATTTTCGAGCTAACCATTCACAGGATAGTTTACTAGCCAGGTTACCAATGCATCGTGGTACATATCCCAAATTTTTTGAAAAATTGGGAGCGCTCTTCAAAAAAAATGTGCTAATCTTGCTTTAAGCGTTGCCAAATTTTTTGGGTCAAACCTGTTCTCCCTCATTTTTCCTTAAAGTTTAGCCTTGGCCTCTTCACAAGACCTTTGCACTTTGTTACGAAGTTTACAATACTCAGAGTATAATTCCACAAGTTGCCTTCTTTCTTCAACTATAAGCCATTTTGTCTCTAAACCTTATGTCCTACAGTAGATCACTGTTTGAGCCAGGGATTCGGTTCGACCCTTAGGCGAAACTTCTTTAATCGGAGCAACACAATCAATAAATCAGTGAATATCTCCGAAGTTCCTCCAACCTGAATCACCATCACTGCAATATACTTGTAGACCAATCTGCGGCCTGAAATATACTCAACAGGATGGCTAACAGAATTTGCTTTAAGCTCCATTTGATACATTATGGTGACTAGTTGGTTTTTTACCAATTTTCCTGTACAATAAATAAAGAAATGATCACTCATACAAGACTTACAACCCAGATTGACAAATTTTGTGTACTTATTATTGCCAAAATGTGATGCGATACAACTTTCGCTGTAGGAGTACATCGAAGGTGGCTCTTTAAGTTTAAGTTTTTTTAAACAACAAGTTTATATGTCTCCAATCGCTTTCAAAGTCCTACAAGAAGATTTGGCCCAAGGGGTATTTGTTTATATTAAAATCACCATACACCATAACCTCACAGTCAGAACGAATTCTGGAGAGGGTCTCCTCGAAGACACCCAGGAAGCGCTGGTCATTGTGGATCAGGACGATAGCATACACAACGATTATTGGTTTTTGTTCTGGAAGGAGTAGTTCTAGCATAGTTCCTCAATTCTTCTCTCCTCATTCAAGGCAGACTCTAAATTGAATGCAATTTGTTCTTGATGTAGATGCATACCCCGCATCCATTTCTATTCCTGTCCTTACGAAGGATAGAATATCTTCAATGCTTATTTCAGAGTCTGTCACAGAAGAAGTCTAACACGATTCAGATGGCTATGACGGCAGCTGAAGTTGTTGTGCAAGAATTTTAAGTTCAGAAAATTTGGTAAAAAGGGAACGGGTATTAGATGGATAAAATGTGGCCTCTCTTTAAAGCAATCAAACTGTTCAGCATGAGCATTTGATGGTTAGATACTCCTGCCTTAGGGCCTTTGTTGACATTTGGGGAAGGCTGGGGATCAGAAGGAGATTGCACGTAGCCCAGCTTTTGTTCAGGTCCGAAGATACAGGTTCTATTGGATTTTGATCAATGATGAATTTGGAAAAAAAAAACAAAGCACGTAGATAGCAATTGCACTTGATAATGACAAATTGTCATTTACAGCAACGGGAGGAAGTCCAATGTTCTTTCAAGTTGATGTGCCCATTGTCTAATATAAGCTTGACCACTTGGCAAGTCACCGATTGCGCTTAAGTGCAGTCAAGAAATAATTAAAATCAAAGTCACCCTGAGGAATGAAGATCTTGCAGCAGTGAAAGAAAGTTAAATAGAATTATTGCACTAGATAAAGCTGATGATTCAAAGTTCACACACAGTGGAAATTATGCATGACTTCAAAATCGCACCCACACGCCAACAGGAGAGAAGTCTTCAAAATTTGGAAACCTTCACATGTAGTGCTTGAAGAGCTTGAAGGATGCCTTTTAAAAGTCTACCAAATCCCACGTTTTCTTAATCTGCAGACCCAGCAGCTTTATGGATGAGGTTAAAAAAAACTTCCCAACTGCATCACTAAAACAGTGGTAAATATTAAAAGAGGTAAAACGTCAAGTTTATACCCCATAAAAATGCCATGCGGTGGCAAGCTGCACCGCCATTTTGATTATTCAAGAATTATTATCTTGGGCGTTCGAACCTTGGGTCATCTTTGTGTCTCTCCCTACCGCCGTGAATTTTATACAGCCCACTTTGTGGTAGATAGAAAGGGGGGTCCGCATCATTATGCTCCCATGTCTTCGTGTAATGGTCTGTTATGCCCTTTTTGAATGCAAATATTAAACTAGCCTGAACTTGTTTTTCTTTTGCACTTCTGGCAAATTTGCAAAGAGACGCAGCTACAAGCAAATACGAATATGACACGTCGTTTTATGTATAACATTCAAGCATTATAGTATCAGCTGCAGCACTCAAGATTTTGAAATACTGCCTCTTTTTCTATATATTAATTATTGTGCCTCGTTTGCAATTTTGACCAAACGAATTGTCATACTAGCTATACTTAGGCGTTGAAACATGCGGTTTAGCTCGCCATACCGCCTTGTTCAAATTGTATTGCTGGGTTTTATGTATTTTACGAATAATTTCCTCAGATTACGAGAATTGTTCTTCACGGGGGTGGGGTTGCTTATGGGCGTTTATAAGTTATTCGAATATACGTGGTCAAACAAGATGACATGTAAGCGAGCGACGTTGTTGCCAGTTGCGAAATTGGGTAGGACAATCAGATTGTATTAAATACAGAATGAACAAGACACTAGGCTCCGCTGGTGAGCGATTCGTATAAAGTTGCGAGTAAAAATAGACTTCCGCTTACATCAACAGCATAACGCTAGCTTTGGTAACTCTTGTAGAAACAGAAATTGTACGGCATCTACAAAGTGTAATATACCCCGTATCAATATTACATCACCACCATACATGTAGGTGGACAAGATGCATACATACAGGACTCAATACCTAAGCTGTCCAATCGATCATTTTTAGCGATTGCGCCGGGATCATTGACAGGTGAATGTATTCTAGTACTGGAATACTTCTATCTTGTCCACCAACATGGCTGCTATTTAAGTACGATCTATACGCAATTGTATTATAATGTTTGGCATGTCTGAGAGACATCAGACTGTTCGACTGGGACATAATATACATTCGCACAGCTTCTTCCTTAGTGAGCGCTTGAACAAGACTAGTATAGATGAGGTTTAAGACCTTCAGAATCTTCTCCTGATGTACAATATTTTTCTTGTAATAATGCTCTACTTTTAATGCTTTATATTTATTTTATCCATTTCAAAACGAAGGTTCTGTATCCAAGGAGGTTCACTTCTCAGACAAAGACTCACTAGTCATTTCATCGCCCCTTTTCCAAATTTCACGTTTTACTTTTGTCATGGATGTGTTTTGTTACTTCGTCATCTGACCTCGATGCATTCATCCTTGAAACCGGACAGATTTTCTACCGAGAAAATTCGATCCTTTACGGATTGGTAACACCATGACATAAAGAAATTCAAATAGTTTATAAATATCCAATGTTCTACGACCTAATTCCTGAAATCACACGAGTAGCAGGTTTAAAGATGTGGATCTTTCTTGTTCAATCCTTTGAGAATAAGATCCGGCTTCATTTTGTCAATTAGAAACGCGGCGAAAAGGTTAAAAACTAATGATGGTATTGCTGTAAGGGGAGTCGAACCTTTAACATGGGTTTAAAAAAATTTTTTTTAACCAGGGTTAGCCTCCAGCCGGAACTTTTTTCCTTTCAAAATTACTGTTAAATGTAAAGAGGAGATGGAACGGCCCATCCATGAGGCTTCGTCATGATTTAAATATAAACTCTCAATTTGTAGTCCATAGACTTCAAGCGCTTCATATTTATTATCTATGTAGACAAACAAAATTCAAAATAAAAATTAAATGCGGTATTTTAATTTAGCGATGTTCCATAAGAAAGCGCTTTACCTTTAATTTTCGCGCCATTTTAGTTCATCCAACCGGTCGCGGTTAGGTGCTCAACCCATCGTTGATATTCCCCTAACAGCTCCCCCATGCCATATTTCGTTTGGTCGACAAGACAATTGAGATTAAAGCGGCACTGGCACTTTAGCAGAAAATTAAATTTCTTCAAATTGCCTGCAAATGGGGTAGTCTATGCCATTGTAACGAAGAGAGATATATTTTACACATAAAAATACATACCAACAAGCAGATATGGACATTAATAAGAGGCAATACATCGCAGGTGATTTGTAGGCTACACTTTTTTTGCCGTAACTTTAATCACAATGTGTTTATTAACATTATTACATGAATATCATAGACTCTTATCCCCTTGATATTAAAACCATAAAACTCACGACCCAGTCAACAAGTGTTTTGATGTCTCGTAGACGTCACAGGTCAGAAACACCTTTAACCACCAAAGAAATGAGCCTTGTGCCTAGTGATCTGAATTTTATATAAAACACAGATTTAATGTATTTGGCTCAAGAATTTGGTATGTCCAAACAAAATGACAATGACAATTTACATGATTTATAACCTAAGATACTTAATATTTCAATTCCTCAAGTGTTCAGAGTTACAAGCAGCGTGAAGTTCAACGAGGATATGTCCTCACAGCTGAAAGACTCAAAAATTACAGCGTACAAAGTCATATAAAAAATCATGGTTACCAAAATCCATGAGAATCTTCATAATTCTTGAAGATAATTTTCCAGCAGTTCAAAACGACGGGGTTTTTCCGTGAAAAAAACGACATTAATATTCTGCAATACAATCCCGGTATTCTACCACCATCAGTCTGCCGCTAATGTCCTCATTAGGACCATACACTGGAATCCCTTTTTGATCACCACTAAAGCTCTATGGTCCGGTGCTCGACCATATGAACTTGCGGCAAGCGTCCACAAATTGGTTTGATGTTTCTAATGCAAACATTGACCTGCTGATTGCCAAATCGTGGATGAATGCCCCTTTGGCATCAATGAGCATTGTGAATAGGGCAGGGGGTAAATTAAACAGGGGTTAAAATTGTAAATGTTTTCAGGTGGATTTGAAATGTGTTAGAAGTGTTTAATCTATGTCCAAGTTTAAAAAAAGGTATAGTTTGCTATACCTGCGACCTTTTGTGTTTACACTACAGACCAACATTTGTTCAAGGTCATCATGGGATAAATATTACAACGATCCGATTTTTTTCAAATGGTTTTCAAATTGTTCGTGGGGCAGGTTAAAAAGAAAATAAACCCTTTTACCTCATGTCAATCATTGCTAGGGTATCTAAACAAATAACTAAATGATTAACCCCCATATACCCTGTGGAGCTTCTCCATTATTTCCCCCTTATTTATACTACAAATTCCAACAAGTGTGTAATCTATATTTGACATTAATATCACACAGAATGAAGACTTTGAGCCCATTTTGAAAAGAATCTGTGCATTCTAACTTGTTTACCCCAGGTGACCTTGAACCATTTCGACTTGATTTAAAGTAAATGTCCTAGATATAGCAAACTCTACCCTTTTTTTAATCCATGGACCAGATGAACATGACTATACACTTTTAACCCATTACGAAGCATTTACAAATTTTTCACCCTGTTAATTTACCCCCTACCCAAGCTCAAAATTGCTCAATGATGCCAAATTGGCAAAATCACCAGATTAATTCCGTAGGTCAATCTTTGCCTAGAACCATCAACAATCTTTTTTGTGGACTCTTGCGCAAGGCACATGCAAGTTCTTTGGGCCGAGCACCAGACTACGACTGGCTTAAACTACGACCGCATACTGTTCAGCTATCAGCTCTCCGGCGAGCAATCCAAAATATATAAATCCTGGCATTGTGTCAGCACAACCTACCATTATTGTAGATTAAAACTAGCTTTAACTATACGTATAGCTCCTGCACTGTTAAAAATGTCCGTAAATTAAGAAAACAGATTTTCCCGTAAATTTACGGAAAACTGTTTTAGAAAACAATAAATAAAAAACAAAAAACATAAAAAATGTTATTTACGGAAATATTTCAAAAATTTCTGGCAGCATTATTTTTTTTATTTTTTTTATTTGGTTCCGTAATTTAAATTACGGAAAATTCTGTAAAGATACACATTTTTTGTTTTTTTTTTTTTCCGTAATATGAGACATATCTTAAAATTACTGTCAAAGTTTCCGTTATATTGACAGAAATTCTTCTGTAAATTTACCCTAAAAGTGACTGTGAAAACTGCTCCCAGAAATTTCCGTAAATTTACGGAAATAATTTTTAACAGTTGTGGTTACTACTTCTGTTGGCCCGGGGTCTTCCAGTGACAAGTAACTACTCACAGCTAGATTACGCCTATCCTAATAATACATCCATTACCGCCTCATCATGCATAATACATAACCTAGCTGTACTGTCAAATCAGATTCACATAAAAGGATATTATCTCTTTCACCATTTTATATAAATAACTTTATGGGTAATTCACTATTTGCAATGCTGTTTTAATCTCAAGCATAAACAAGTTGGCTCAGTCTCTAAATTTACATCTTGGGGAATTCCCATTTCACCTCTCTAGTTATAAACAACAGGTGTATAATCTCAACATAGCACTAGGGGAATTCCACTTTGTTCTCTTGGGCAACAATCTACTAGTAAATAAGACCTTCTCTGATCTCAATATATCCACAAGGCATTTCCATAATAAACAAAGTCCTTTTTTCAATGAGAAACCTTTTCTCAAATAAAATTGAAATCAAATTAATATTTTTAAGCACAAATATATGGAGGGGCCAATCTAACACAAGGTAACATGGCGTGAGATCAACCTTGCGTGTGTGTTCTTGTTTTCACGCATTTCCGTGTTGTCTGTTCATTTGTGTGTGAATAAAAATCATGTAATTCGCAACATACGATGCTATTACAAACAAATATCAAAAACACAAACAAAAAAACCACACGCAAAGCGTTTAATTTCGCAAATTCACGTCAAATTGATCACTATGTCAAAATCGATTATTTTGGGATCGAGCACTATAAACGCTATATAAATACGTGTAAATGACTATCGTTTTTTAAAAAATGACAGTAATGTGAAATACGGATATGATGATATCGAGGGAAAAGACAAATCTATAATTATAAACTAATTAAAAATTTCGGAAAAACCTCCAAAATAGTGAAATACACTGTAATGCGGGCGAACGATATTTCTAAAGAGATCACCAAATAATGTTCAAGTGCTTCGGCCCTATTGGCAAACTTGGTTCCATTTCAGCAATGCCAAAAAGAAAATGCCGAACGGTCCTGCGTTTATTAAGACAACCTGAAAATGCCAGTAGTACCAGTTGTATGAGACTTTCTTTTGTCTTTAAAAATGACACGCCCTGACCCCTGTTAGACCTGGCTATACCCGTTTTTCCACATGATCTTCATACTGGTAAACCAGAAGCAGCGGGAAGCTCTTTGGTCTTTAGTACTCCTCTTCCTATCGGGTAATCATCCACTGAAAGACTGGTACAAAAAAAATAAAGTACTCATAAACATTACGTGACTCTACCACAAAACTCTAACCACCAGATCTGAAAAGTCGGACTGCAGATCCGTGGCACAAGTTTATAAAGCCTGGCGCTGGTCATGTTACGGCAAATCCCAGGCTGCTGAGACGAGCCGTTTGTTTAGTTCATAAAACACAAAAACCTGAGACGAATATACCTAACAAGAGACGGAAGCAAAGCTGTAGTCCTATGTTAACAGCTCGAGCGTATCGAACCAATCGGTTTCGGCTTGCAATGACTTGGTCGCACGATGGCGCTGTGAACACCTTAACTTTTCTATGAGCGGGTTAGGGGGGCTGGTGGACCCTCATTCTGTCCAGAATTACCACATGGCACAAAACACGTGACATTTGCAGCACGATGGTATTTTGCAATGTGGGTACGGAAGCAAACAATGTGTATTATGTATGGTGCCAGTTTAAAGAGTTATTCTACTATCGAAAAGACAGCCATCTGCAGTGGGCTTTCCCATATGGACATAAATTGAAAGAGAACAAAAGGAGGTCGCCTGCTATTGTGTAACAATAGTACCCACGTGTAAGAAAACACCCCTGTACAATGAAAAAACTATTGACAATTATGTAACGGTTATAAAGGCTTGTTTTGAACTTACAACAATACACGCCTACAAAACTATATAACTTCTTAATAAGGGGTATGCCACTGAGGCGGGCATGCTAATCTACCAGGGGCTGAGTTCACTAGCCTATTGGATGTGCACCTGTTAACGACAGCTGACTAGCATGTTATGGGTATATAAATCATACTAAAAAACAGGGGGTTGTATTTGCTCCAATATACTGGTGATTGGAAGTTATTGAAATGCGCCAGGGAATTATTGAGGATTTTATTAGCTCATAGTCCCAAAAATTTTCCTTTTTTTGGACTTTTGAGCATTTCAACACAAAAAAGAGGATTTATTGTCAAGATTTTCTCTAAAATTTAGGACCTTGTATTCAAAACAATTAGCAAAAAGTGGCACCTTTTGACCATTTGTGGATAATATTCACATTTGTGTTTGTCAAAAAACAAACAAACATTCTTATTGATTTAGTGTACAAAACTTTAAGATCATCAGTGGCGGCACAGCGGGGGGGAAAAGGGGACAGGGGGAATTTGCGCCCACCCTAATATTTTTTCTTTACCCCCAGCCCCCCCCCCCCCCCGGCCAGAAAAGAAAAAATGGCAAAAATCAGCGATCTCCAATTTGGGGAAATATCAGCGATTTTTGGCCAACATTTGGAAAGTTTTTCGGGCCAAAATTTGGAAGTTCCCCCCCCCCCCCAGTTTTTTTTAAAAAAAAAAAATTAACTTCCACTCCCCCGGTTTTCCAGAAAATGAATGAAAGTCTGGTGTCGCCACTAACGCTCATGGGGGCTCCCCTTGACGACATCGAATAATTTTATTTTGGTGGAGGTTATTATTTTACAAGTTGTACACTTTTAGACTAGGGGAAAGAAAATGTGATTGACATGTTGGGCCTGGGTTTGGAAGCGCCAGCCTTACAACCCATATCCATTTCATAATTATGTGATACCCCGGGCATACGACACGTCGCGTAATTATTCCCTATTAATGTGTCCACAACCACAAAAACCATCTCACAGTACACGTTTTTACAAAGCGTAACAATGATTCAAATTGGCACGGGTTTGGTAAGTGAAAACGGCAGCGCCCAATTTTGGCATTACACCACGGGCTTACAAATTAAAAATGATTACAAGCAAAATTAAATGCCATAAAACCTGTATCTCTAAAGAACATTTTCTACATCAAATGGTGACATAATCTATCGTGGACACCCTCTAGACTTTTTGTAAAATATGGTTAAAGTTGCAGCAATTCGCATTTTTGCATTGCGATGATCATACTCGTGAGGGATTATGGGTTTAGTCTGGCAAGTCAAAATTAATCAACGACGCATTTTGATTAGTCTCAGATAGGAGTCACGCAGGCGGACGGTTAGAGCGAGGTATCCTGCGATCAGGCAATTTAACCCCAATTTGTGCTTCAATTAATTCATACCGTACGTGAATATAATTGTTCTTAGGGCCGGCTAGATTAACACGTTTGGGTTTGGCCAGGTCATCAATAACTTTTTTTTTTCTTATTTTCAAAACTTAAGTCAAAATTAAAATAAAATATCCAATTAGCTCCGTATTCTATTAAAAATAAAACGTTTGAAGAAATAAACTGGCAAATTTGTTTCAATTGTGTTGATATTGAAAGCAGGAAAATATACATTTGATAAATCAGTATATTTTGAAGATATCAAGACAAGAATGTCATTAATACCGTTGAAGTGGAGCAAATTCTATCTATAGTCGACAAAGAATGTACAAAATGGGGTCATTTTAGTTTTTCCATGGCTTATATGCAAAAGTCATTGAGTAATACAATGTATGTTCAAGGCGTTTGGACAATATAACAGCACGTGTGAGCCGTCAGTGATTTTGAAAAACGAGCCGCCAAACTCAAATTGGGTATACATGACATGTATTGAAAAACGATTACTGCTTCTCGATAGTCGAGGAATCGTTGAATTAACATAACAATACCGTACCAAACGCTGCACGCTGCACACAATTCATTGATTTACTGGTTGCTGTCGAATTCTGTTAGTATATTGTCTAGCCCAAAAACACATGTCCCAATTAACTAAAATGTTCAATAATATAATATCAGTGAAAAATAAATAGCAAGTTGGTCGGTCCTTGCAAACACCTTGATTGGGCGGCCCGGGGTCATCTCCGGTTGGAAGCAAATCAGCAATATCGTGTGTTCTAAAACAATGTTAGATAGACGGTTCAACAGCCACGAAACTCCAATCAACCTTTGCCGTTGAGATTTGAAGCGGCCCTAAGCAAATACAGAATCTGGGGTCGACCATTAATTCGAACGGTGAGTTTATCCCAAAGGATCGCTATTTCGAGGTCTATTAATCCGAAGGTGCGTTAATCAAAAGGTTCATTTACCCGAAAAAGACATGAGAAGGTTCATTTATTCCGAAAACACAACCTTCATTTTTTTCGAAGGTTATCTAATCCGAAGGCGCGTTAATCCGAATAAGTTCGTATCGAAAAGAACAAGGTGCATTTATGTCCGAAAACACACCTTAGGATAAACGAAAAAAATTAGGAATAACAAAAGTTCCCGTGTTTGGCACTAACAGTGATTTGCTAAATCGGAACATCGAAAAAAATCATCCAAAATCAGATCTTTTGCAAAAAGGGTAAGGTATCCTAAACATATCTACAAGTGGCTAGACCAAACCAGCACCCTTATAAGAACAAAAAAATCGGACATTGGAGTATACTGTCCGTACGAACACTTAATACAACACGTTTGAATGGAGATTCATATCTTTGAAACACCGCTCTTTCTTCAATTCTGTCAATTTTCATTGGTAAAAAATAAACTGTCAGAGTGGCCAAACTTGTACTCTTCTTTTTAAGCACTTCTTTGGGTTAGATCACGATAGTATCTTTAATGAACTTTCGTAAACGAACCCTTTTCATAACGAACTGTCGGAATAATGAACAGCAAAACCAGAATTCTACCTGGCTTGAAAAGATAAGTAAAAAGCCGAACCAATGACGCCGTCCTCAACTTTGAAACATTGTGAATAAAAGACAAGTTTTTACTGATACAGAAATATCTTGAAATTAGCTAAGCAAAATTACAGAAAATTCATGCTTTGCAATAACATCCCGGATCATGAATCCATTTTATTCACATTTATTATGGTACATAAAGTTGTTCCATTGAAACTACATAAAAAGAAAAATTTGATTTCTCTTAAACGTTTTAAATGAGCGTTTTGGGGACTATCTTTAAATTTTTTATTGATATTTCCACATAAATACGCACAAAATATGTTTGACAAGCTGAATGTTGCCACTCCAGCTTCTTTTATGTTCTTATTGATTGTTTGTTTTTGAAAAGATTTCGAATGGTTGGTCGGATGGGCAAACGTGTGATGACAATTGCAGTTTGTTACAAGTCGAGGTCAACATTTGGAGGATTTCTACCTTGCCAAGATGGGAAAAGGGTGAAAAGTATGGGCACCTGAGTTCCAATCAAGTGGAAGAGTATAGTAAGTGTTGAAGATTCAGTAATAAGTCAATTGCCAGCGGGGACGGCCAAAAATCCAAAATTTTTGTCCTGTTTTTTACCGAAAGCGAAAAAAATATTGAAGAAAATTGAATAGATTTTACGTGTTATAAAGCAATATTTTTGATTCGAAACCGTGAAGTCGAAGAATCAACTCCAATGCGAGAGTTATTTGAATGATATGAATGAAAAACAGACACGAAGAACGAGGGCCGTATGTCCTAATGTCTCTAACATGCATTGTTTCACTTTTCAAAATATCACGGAGTTCGCTTCCAAAAACTTCATTTCCCATGGCCAAAAGTTGTTAGAAAACTTGTAAGTGTTCACTGAAACATGAAAAATGGCATAACCAAAGTAAGAATACCATACTTAGTTTCATGCTTATTTCGTGGGCGTCGATGGAGCCCGGACTATTGAGACCTGCCGGACAATGATTACTTCACACCGGTTACAAATATACCTTTTTCTCATTCTTAAACAGCAATTCTCAGTTAAAGGTCATCTTTAACCCAATTTCGCAATACTTTACGGCTTAAATACAACATAAAGGAACTGCCACTTACCAGTGAAAATAATCCCCAACAACCCGCTGAACGCCACGAACGATATACGCAACGAGACGGCAACGTGCAAACGCGGTATGACGCGAGCGCTTCAAACCTAAAATACTTCAATCCAAAGCGCGTACACCTGGGTCAATTAAAACGAATTGAATCCGGGCATAGCCAATGAAATTGGCTAATTTTCACAGCTCTTTAGAAGCATCACAATGTCGTCATGAAGACAATAAACGCAGCAGAAGAGGCGGAAATAAGTTAAAATTCAATTTCCACAAAAAATTAGGACGATTGGATTTTATGAAAAAGAGTGTTTTATCCAACGAGGTTTCAATGTTTACTTATAGATGAGGTGACATCAATTGTTTACAAACAAAAGCCTGGTCTCGGAAATGGTAGAGGTGCGAAAGAATATGCCCATACAGTTACAGGCATTTATAGCCTATCACGCCTGATGAGCGCAAATTGTAAAGCACAAGCCCTGCAGATGCTCACGCATACTGCTTGGCAGTGCTTTGTTCGTTGAACGGCGTTGACGTCACATGTCAACTCATCTATATAGGTACAGGTATCCAAGGCTTAATTATTGTACAGAATCAGATATACGTATTGGTGCGCTTAATAACGAATCCTTATAAGCCATCATTTATAGAAATAAAAAAGTAAAATACACAAAAAACGAATAGAAACAATTATTAAAATAAATCAAGGGTTCTTTAATTGTGATCTGACCAGTAACAATCCGATGTTATGTGTCAATTAATTTAATATACAACGCAAACCGATCTGTCTTAAAGCGTTTTGTTGCATAAAGCTCATACACACTACCGCTTATGGCCGGTACATATAATGTTTAATGTATCTATTTTTTTGCCCTGACTAGCAGTGACAAAGGATGTATATACATCATGATTCACTGGACTCCAGCAAATAACGGGCTATTGATAATAGATCCATTCGGGATGTACGTAGCACAGGGGAAATGTAATGATATTTTGGTTAGATTTTCATATACAATTTTGACACCATGGTTTCCAATACAGGAATATTCACGGGAATCTGAAATCATGGGTGTCATTTTAAAATAAGTTTTTGGGTGTTTTAGAAGGAACAAAATTTGTACAGGGGTAAACAATAAAAGCGTTTAAATGGTTAAACTTATACCAATCTGTCAGGTTGCTCATAAGGTTTCTAAAGGTTTAGAGTTTGCAGATTACGACCTATTGTTGTAGTACAATAGGCTCAAAGTTCAAGGTCATTATTATAGAATGGTCCGCTTTTGTTGAAACCGCGCTGTGAAAGCAGATATAGTCCGGTGGGAGCCATAGTCAGGGGCTCCATAGACGTTAACGGAATTAAGCGTGAAACTAATGTTGCGTAAAGAGTCAAAACTTGCTGAATCGATGGCCCTCTATGTTCACTCATTGGTCCCGGACTATGGTACGGCCGGACAATGTGCACTTCTACACGGTTTAGATCGGTTTTATAATAGAAAATGTTATATAGTTTCTCGTTTCGGTGTACCGCAACGCAAAGGTTGTATCCCCCCGGGTCTGCAACTTACCGTTGCGGGCAATTAGTCCTAATCAACCGAGCACAGGAAATGTACATTCAAGATGAAATGCATGCAGTCGCTTAAATCGCCACATTGCCCCATTGAGCAAATTACAGGGATTAATGTTAACTAAGGCCATTTGCGGGAGTTAGTATCAAGGGATTACCATTTTTGAAGCCAAAATAAGCAATTTTATCCTTGGATCCTGGGAGGTTTAAGCAGCAAACGCCATGCTGTGACGCAAGGGACCCAGGTCAGTGATCTTTACACAAGGGTAAGGTGTGTTGGGCTGATTTCATGTCACGTTTGTTCGTGTTATCGATGAATCGTTTTGTCTTGTATTTCAGTCGTTCTAGGTTATAGCCCTATCACCACCCCCTGACAACATAGCTTCAAACACTATAAAACGAAACGAACAAAAACTAATAAGGACGTCTACAACTCCACAACAAGGCTCGACAATCACCGCGGTACTCGATTAAATATAAAATTGCACAAATTACCAAACATTAGCACCAAAAAAAAAAAAAAAACTTTTGCAGCAAAACCGACCTAGTGTTGACATCCTCGACCTCAATTGGGTAAGCGTGGTAAGCAACTTACATGAGTCAGAGTTGATCAACGGCATGTAGCGTGTGTTTCGAACTATTTTTTCAATTTTTGCAGTTTTCGCCAACCAAAACGACGCAGTTGACTACCACAGAAGCACTTTGAAAGCCTTATACTGCCACTCACAACAGATGATGCAACGTTACGTATATGTAAAGAGCAGTCCAAGTGCTCAGAATTGGTCCATTGGTAATTAAAAAAGTGGTAAGCGTTGGCGTGGTAAAGGGTACTTGACGACCACGATAGAGATTCTTGTGTTGCACTAGTCAAAGTGAGAGTTTTTCAGATATGACTAGTGGTCTCCATAGACTCTGTTGGACACGGCCACTATTTTGCCCTCTTAATATCATCAAAAACGTCACTGACAACGCGACTGTAATATCGGCCTTCGTACAGTAAGACGAACAATGTGGACCATTTTTAAAACAAAAACGTGGTTGAATCGGACATTTTACCCCGTGTGACCTTGAACCGGTTTTTCCCTTGTACTCTTTGTACTTTAACCCTAGGTAGGGCAAACTATACCTTAATCCTGTACTGTAATCCTTGAAAGGTAATGAAGTGATGGTTATACTTAAAACACATTTTGCCACCTTTTGATATTGTGACCACTGTTATAAACATCCCCCCACCCCAGGATAAGCCAAGAACACATTTTAAAAATGATACCCATGGTTTTGGATTCCTCATACAATGTTATGACGTCTCGTAAGGTCAAAAGAATACCTTTCAAACACAAATAATAATGAGCCTTGTGCAAAAATGATAGGACTTTTATATTATAACAGATTCAGAATTTGGTTATGTCAACAACAAAAATTA
>JAMKCH010033028.1:0-16347 GCA_023653785.1 Ophioderma brevispina
CCAACACGCACAGAGGTCTCCGGCATACTTTTTATATTCCAAAAGTTTTATATTTTTCTCCAAATCACTTTTCCCGTGTTCAGATATTTGTAACCTCGTCCTTTGATCAAACCCCTTCTGGGCTGATGTACTAAATAATCTTGTAGTATGAACATTATACTTATATCAATAACTCTTGTTCATTGCTCTCCAAATCCGACCAATCCCGCAAACCTAAGCCCTTTAATCTATGAGCTTTTTGGGAGTAGGAATGTGAAGGTAGCACGTGATAAAGACGGGGGGTGTGAAAACTCATTCTAAAGGTGACAGGTCCTGACAGCCTGTGCTGTACTTACATGACTAGACGGATCTTCATCAGTATTTGTCTTGGTCTCATTACCAGTACTTTTTGTGATGAATTTATTACATTCCGCTAAGGCGACGAAAATAAAAACCCAGTTTTACGGGCCCGACCGCCCCTGATTTTCAGTTTGGCAGAATTTTTTTTTATGTTTTTTAGTTATTTTATTAGTTTTTTCAAAAATCATGTAAAATCAGCCCTGTTTTTTAGCCGAAATTTATCAATTTTGGCAAATTTTTTTAGAAAATTTTTTTGTTAAAAATTCTTCATTTTTTCTCATTTTTTTTTTTTTTCTCTTGATTTTTCCGATTGTTTGGGCTATTTTAGGCCAATTTTGAGCTCACAGAAAAGAAAAAAAATAAAAAAAAGAAAAAAATCGCCCCACCCGCCCGACTCCTACTCGAAAGTACCGCTCGCCCGTAAAACAGGGTTTTCTTTTCGTCCGCCTAACCTCGTGTTGACTTATAGTTGGGTTTTTATGTTCTGGTTTTCCCCAATTCTATCTTATCCAATCATTGGGGGGGGGTCCAGGGCCAACGAATCGGCAATCGTTTGAAAACAATCTATATAATTCCGTATATGTAAGCATGGTCCAAGGGCTTAAAACTACGCGTGGGGATAACGAGAATTATGGTCAATGCATTAGAGAACTTTATATTATTAGGTATAAATTGCATAATGCAAAAAGGTAAGGGGAATTTTCTGTTCGCTCCCATGCACATATTGGGTAGAATGTGCAGGTATGTCATGGTGCCCCGGCGCCTCCAAGGTTCGAGAGTCATGGTCAAGCTCTTGGTCCCGTATGTCAGAGGAGTCAATTCTGGGCACGGTAAAAAAAAAATTGCAGATCTTATCGAAAGAGTAGGAGATCATCTCGGGGCTTCTTATTCTTATATGTCCCCAAACACAGTGGGGGTTCTCCTCCTATATGATCTAGCCAAAGATGGGTACAATTTCTGGCTGCTTCACTGAATTCCGGGCTAGGACCTTGTCTGTGCATCTTGCTCCAACAGTGGGCAGCCAAGAGATTCAATTTCCATGGTCGTGGTGTTGTTCACAACCACAGGTAGTGAGTGTCCTGCTCTGCTTCAAGGTAGCCTCACTTCTGCGCCTCATCACTCGAAAGGTACCACCATGGTCCCTTCAACCCGCACTAAGTTCCGTGTCGAAAGGTAGCCACGATCCAGCAGGGAGACATGTTGAGGCTGCTTTGGCATTCTGGAATGATGATGATGCGTAACCAGATATGCCCATATCACATTAACTCTTTAGCTTAGCAAAAAAATGGAGTTTGACTATGTTTGGTAAAGTCTGACCTGGAATTTTTGACACCCAGAGAAGGCCCACTTGGTTCAGGAATTTATTTTCGTTGACCGTAATCCGGCATGAATTAAAACTCGACTGCTTCAATCGAGTGTTCTGGCCTCAATCGATTTGTCCTGCACTAACTCATTACAAGCGTATTTCTTTACTGCGAACTGCCCTTCCTTGTTTGACCATTAAAACAAGAGCTTAAAGACGTGCTAAACCAGCATAAGAGTAAACCCGGGGGTGCATCATTTACAGCATTTGATTGTATTGTCCGTAATCTCTTTTAATTCGACGAGCTAATACGTTTGTTACCCAGCTCGCTAATGGACACTTTTTCTTGGGACTGGCTGTCACTCGCAGCCTGCTGTACACTCTAATTGCATGGTTTAAAAGTTCAATCCTTTATGATTGTAAGTTAAGGACTAATCAAATAGATTTAAAATCAAATCCTATTTGCTTTAGATTCATTATAATGATTTAAAGTTCAATCTAATATGATTTCATTTTAATGCCATAGTATATTCTTTTAAATCCTAAGTTGAAAATTAGGTCCTCTAACTACAACCCTAAGGATTAAGGTTTGAATCCATGAAAGTTAGAGTGCAGCATTTTATTAGTTTTCCTAAATAAACGTCAGCTACTTTATTTTACCTTATTAAAATGATTCTATTCAAAGAAGGCCCAAAAACAAAATTTGTCTAGAAAAAATGTGAAAAATGCTAATGCGAAAGCGGTTTTTCTTTCTTTTTTTTTTTAAGCATTTTGGCCCCCTTTTTTTAATTTTCATTTTTTTTTCATTTTCATTTTTCATTTTCATTTTTATGTTTTTTTTTTTTTTTTACAAAAAAACATTAAAGATTTTTATTTTTTTCTAAAAACAATTTTAAACATAATTCGCGCGATCTACATGAGACAACTTGTTTTTTTTTCTTGGCTAATATTTTTTTTAATTTAAATGGTATTTCATTATTCCCCCCTTTTTAAAAGCACAAAAAAACCTTTTTTGTTTATGATTCCTACATATCGTTGAAAACATCTTATTCCAAACTTCATGCTATGCTGTTATGGGCAAATCTGTATCATAGTTAAAAACTGAATTAAGATTTTGAATATAATTTTTTGGTGTTATTATTAAAAATAGTCAACGAAAATAAAATAGTTTAGCCTAAATAGCTCAATTCCCTAAGTTGTTGAAGATGAACCGATTTTCTTTTGTTCAATAACATTTTACGTGTAGTATAGCATTACCATAGAAACTGTTATAAACAAACTTCCGGAGCCGGAAATGTGTTTACAAAATTCTGATTTTCTACTATATGCAGGAAATCGATTGATTACTACGTGGACAATCACATGCAAAAAAAAATTTGTCAGAAAGTTGAGGGCGCCCTCATCTGGAAATTCTCTGAGTTGGTCTTTAAGTGTCCTCATTGACCCATATTGCTGTATAAAATATAAAACTGAGAATGTGATTTTGTTGTCACTTTTTTGTGTGTCAAAACTTTGTTTCATATTAAATAGATAGATTTTTTGCTAAAAGTGGGCAATTAAGGACGATCAGCATTTTTGTGAAACATTGGAATCATTCAGATGACTAAAGAAACCACAATGAAAGTTCTTTCTCTACCAATTCAAAATCCGCCTTTATGAAAGTGTCATAACTTCACTTTTGTAAACCCATATGATGCGGATGTTTCTGTTTTTATTGTTCCTCAATTTATTTTTGCAAAATGGCTATTCTGTATCTGTTTCATCGAAAAGCAATTCAATATTTTAAAGACTTTTTCCTTTGAGTCATAAATAAAACACATAATCTTTCTTGCAAACGACGATCTCGCTGTACTAAACGACTTGTAAGTGTTTCTGAAATACTCGGTATTGGTAGTTAAAATGTGATATCTTGTTGTGAACCGATACTATTTCACTTCAGTAA
Organism: Ophioderma brevispina; assembly: GCA_023653785.1. NCBI lineage: Eukaryota > Metazoa > Echinodermata > Ophiuroidea > Amphilepidida > Ophiodermatidae > Ophioderma > Ophioderma brevispina. The sequence continues at coordinate 3,585 of JAMKCH010033028.1, forward strand.
ATATAAGTCTTTCGTAAAAAGACATCCCATAAGAGATAATTTGTTGTTAATCTCTAGGATATGTGAGGAATGTTTCTCAAACCCAGTAACCAGACAAACATACTGAAAAAAAATTATTAAAAGGCTTGGTGTCATGAAATAGTTGTGGTAAAGTTTTACTCGGTATACTGCGTGGCTGTAGACATCAGTCGTGACCTTTTGCAATCTAACATTGTCCCAGGGGTGCAAAACGTGTGCGGGAGCTGGGAGCGTCGCTCACAGGAAATCAGAGCACAAATGAGGAATGATACAAAGGATACAAAAATGAAAGCGGAAAAATTCTTGAGGGAAAAAATCAAGAAAAGGAAAACGAAAAAGGGACAAAGAGGAAAATAAGGAAGAGACAATAGAAACTAGCTTAATCGCCATTTCGGCAGGTGAGAGAAAGTCTATGTAAGGAAACTCAGAGTTGAAACGTGAGGAATAGAAACCATGGGGTAATGTGAGGAAAAGAAACCTAGGGACATTGTTGAAAAGAAACATTGGGTAAGTGGAGGAAAAAAGGCAATCTAGGAGAACGTGAGGACATCCGACTATAGGAATGTGGTGGACAGAACGAAGAAATGTGGGGGAAAAGTTTAGAATTATGAGGAAATGAAACCTGGATGACATTGTAAGGGGAAAACCTAGCAAAATGTGAGGAAAGAACCTATGAGAAACGAGAGGAAAAGAAACCCAGATACAATGTTAGGAAAAGAAATCAAGGGGAAATGCGAGGAACATAAAATCCATGGAAATTGTCAGAAAGAAGACCTTGGATTATAAATGTGAGGAAAAGAAACCTATAGTAGAAAGTGAGGAAACGAACCTAGTGGAAAGTGAGGAAAGAAACTGAAGACAAAAGTGAAAGAAAATAATCCCAAGAAAATATGAGGAAAAGAGAAATGAAAGTGGTTTGTAAATAGCGATTGTGTATATCGAAGACAGAATATTAGTGCACGATATGGGTGCAAAAATTTTGAATGCTTATAACGTTGCTCGATGTCAGTCCACCTGCGGACTAGGCTGATGTTTAAAAATATAAATGCGGAATAAATAAAGAGGATCGATGACTTGAGATTTATAAACCTGCGCAAATATTTGAGGAATTTACAGTGGGTTTGGTGACAATGAATTGTGGAAGCTAAAGTTAGAAACACACAAAAGAAACTCACAAATCGAGAAGAAAAAACCTCAACACAAAAGATGGAAAGAATTAACGGACCTAAAAGTCCAACATTACTTTGAATCTAAACATTAGCCTAGAATCAGGCACTGTCAAGAATCCACAACATTCTTTTTTGGCAGAAGAAAGAAAAAATTTGAACCAGGAAATTAATTTTCCCACTCTATATGTTTGTTTTGAGAAAATTTAGTAGCCTGCTACCCTATGGATATGATTAACTGAGTTGACATCAGTGAATGAGTTAACAAGCATCACAACACAGTGTGAGGACTATGAGGATTGTGGTCACCAGTCCTTGGATGGTCCAATAATTTAAAACAAGGGAGGTGCAGTGGTAGAGGACAAATCAGAAAGGTTTTACTCCTTTGTTCTTCAAAAAGTGCATCTTTGGAAGTCTGAATAGTTTGAAATCCCAATGTTGTGTGTCGTTATGGGAAAATGACTCTGTGGCCCTCCCACTCAAAAATTCTGCAATGTAATGCAAAAACAAACACACTACCATATACTCATTTATTATTTTTTCACATTCACCGGCGGTTTTAATGTCCATTTTAAGTGAGGGGAGAAAGGAAGCGGAAGAGGAGGGGATCTCCACACTTGATGAAATCCGATAGGCAAAATATTGCTTGCTGAGGAAAATATTACTTTTTTGCACCCCTGATTGTTTCGCATGCTTGTTCCTGAATTCATTGTGAGAACAATTCTCACCCAGGGCTCATATCCCATAGTATAATTAAGATGGGCTTCCATAAGCCATTAATTACTGCGATTAACATTTATCGCATCTAAAACACAACAATTAAAGCAAAAGATTAAGTGGGTGATCGGGGAGATTGACCTCCCGAAAAAAGGCTGAGGTTACTGATTTGAGAGAAAACTGTCCCTGTGCTTTGACTTTATTTTCTTTTCTCATTTCATATATCAAATTTCACGTAATTTGATATCCGAAATACTAGTGTTTGAATGTAGAGCTGTATCAAGTCTTTTTGCTCTCTTACTCATGCTATTCCGGCTTACTTATTAAAAGTGTAAAATGTCATTTAAAACAAAAACAGTCATGAGATAATTATCGGAGCAAAGATTGCTGGAAAATTAATGAAGCGTAACATGAAACAAGTTGTAAAGGAAACAAATTATAATTTGTATAAACTTTCGGCAAATACACTCTAGAGCGACTGTACTGACTATACACTGTGACTTAATCCTGTTTACTAATCTTTCTATATTAATTCCTGCATTATTTATTTATTTATTTATTTATTATTTATTTATTTATTTATTTATTTATTTATTTATTATTTATTTATTTATTATTTAAATTTAGAGGACCAAGCCCTCAGAGGTATGTTACGGTGATTAACCACCCCACTAGGGGGTATGCCTCGAAACTGACCAGGATGGCTTGGGTCAATCAGGGGTTTGATAAACACTCTCCCTGCTCCACACCAAGGAAACATTGTTGCAAAAAGCAGTTAGGTGTTTTTCTTGGTTTGCGTAAAATGAACTATTCATAGCTTGTATGAAAGAGGACAAACCTTTCAAATGTAATGGTCTTCGCTCTGGGCTTCTAATTTCAAAAAGGATATACATTTATGTTCTGTATGGTACATTTGTTTGACCTTAACAGACCGGAGTCCAATCAGGGTACTGCTCAAAAGCTACCATGTCCATTTATTGGTCTCTACAACCACGAAGAAACTGTTTGACATTCTCACCAAATATATGATTATATAACATTCTACACCTTGAGCTGTTTGATAACCAAAGCAAAGACCATTGAAATATTACTGATAGTTCAGAAATAACAATTGAAACATGATTACTCAAAATTTAGGACCTGGTGAGATTGCGACTGTTTTAATTAGCTGTGCCTTTCCAATGAATTCATATTATTATACTTGGTTAAAAAAATTGACCCAGATGAAAAAAACAAAGCTAATTTAGCCTACAAACTTATAACAAACACTTAATTTAACCGCACTCAGTTTCCAGATAACAATTGTATTCAGGTGTCCGTGAATATGCGTCCTCTCAGGAATATATAACATCAAGGAATATGCAGATCATATATATATTACACTTAAACTTCGCAACACTGGTAAAGTCTGCATCTATAATAATTATGCAAGTGGTTTTGAGTTGCATTGGCTTTAACCCAAAGGGTTAAGTTGGTTATCACGCATATCAATTCACGTATTGCCAGTTGGATAAGTATTTCGGCCCACTTTAATTTTGATTTTAGTCATGATTGGTCCTCTTTGAAATGTGTTCATACAGCACTTTAGTCGTGACCGACTACGACCCTTCCGGATAAAATCGGACAACGCACCTTTTTTACGGGTAATACAGGGTGAGTAAAAAAAAATTGACCCGGATTGTGTCCGCCATTTTGAGGTTTTAAATAATCTACATATAACGTATGTGATATCATCGGAAAGCGTATTTCATTATCTTTAATCTGCTACAAGGACAATTCCAAGCGGTTAAGTATAGGCCGAGCTAGAGTCTTTTGAATCAAATAGTCCGGTTTTCACCCTATCCACGGATTCCCATTTGAATGCACAGCGCCCGACTAAGCAAATGTGATTCCGTGGACAGTGCAGAAAACCGACTGCTTCATTCAAACGAATGTAACTCTAATGATCTAATCTTTCAGATGATATCACATATGTTAGAGTATATGTTACTTAAAATTCAAAATAGGCGGACACAATCAGGCAAGTTTTTTTTGACTCACCCTGTCGGATAATCTGATGCTAGACTCTTTTTCGACCTTTTTCTCATGTATTGCTGAAGCAAACATTCCTCAAAAAAGGTTTTGATAACTCGAGAATCTTTGTTTCAAGAGGGGCAGCAGATGGGGACGATGATCCGGAGAAGGAAACATCTCGTCTACTCTGAACACATTACTTGGTTTATTTGGCAATATCCACTATCACTTTACTTCTGCACCTTCAAACGACCCTTCTTTTCAAGTTATTATCAATGTGAGAGGACTCTGGGCATGTATTTAAACTTCAGATTGTAGTTGTTACTCTGACAATTGAGTAAAAGACTTGTAAAGAACCGCATCCCAGCAAATGACAAAGCGCAAAAGTAATCAAATTATACAACCTTTCCAGGATTCGAATGGAAATTGAGGGAAACTGTGTCGCACACGGTTGCACTGATATGCTTGTGACTCTTTGGAACTCGCAACGTTTTGGCCCCATTTTTCTATAGTTTTTACTCAATTTGTCTTCACCAAGAAAACGCCTGTAAAGTGTCATGGTCTTGAAGAAGCCAATGAAATATTGATACGTCTGTTTCTCCTCAACGTTCCATGAACACTATCAAATGGAGGAACACATCAAAGTTGGGTGTTTAGTGTGCTAACTCAGTCGTCCAACTTAGCACTTTCAATACAAGAACATTGAATCAATCAACTTTCACGTATTGGGGAGCTTGTCACTTCTGTCTGCATCCAAGTTCAACATTGACGTCATATGCATACAAGAACATCGTTTCATTTCATCAAATCCATGATCCAACTTGATGTTAGAGAGTTTCGGAATAGCAGGGGGAGTTTTGCTTTTTGATGAATACCCATGCATCGAAGTGTTGTCCATTGTAAACCACGATAAGGCCCAAGAATTATATGGCAAATTTTCATCGGGAACCCAGCATCTATAATCATTTGTGTCTACATTCCTACTAACTTGCCGCTGAAGAAGAGAGTTTTCTCTCTTTATAAGGACTTGTCGGGACACATCATAGCATTCCACAACACAACAATGGTTCTAGTCCGTGGAGATTTTGATGCCAAACTGGGAACAGACGGCCCAGTTTCTCCTTCCACGACCTTACCAACAGAATGGGACCCATCTCCTCAACTTTAAAAGAATTCAATCTTATTGTGAGTAACACCTCCTTTAGGAAACCACAACGAAACAGTGGACTTTCCAGTACCCTGAATTGAACCAATCACAATTGAACTTCCATCCTCAGTTCGAAGAAGTGCAAACTCAATCCATAACACTGAAGCATATAGCTCCATCTCAACACTGGATTCTTAACCACCGTATAGTCCCCCAGGATAATTCTCAGTCTTCATTCGTACTCCAAGAATCAGGCAAACAAATCCTGCATCGCTGAACTTCAAAGCATAAGTCAACAACCAACTTCACGAAGGTTTGCCTGTTTATGTGTTCAAAACCGTTTCATTCATCTTCTGCAGGACGATCTCAAAATCATCTGCCCCAAAAGAGTATTATAACTCTTTTCAACGCTTGTCTGGATGCTGCCAGAGAAGTGCTACCCAAAGACCCAAAGAAGAACCCTTAAGTCCATCTCTCACTGTCATCTGTGAAAAAGCCAGAAGTAGACTTCAAAATCCCATCGACCAGGGTGATGACACCACAACCCCGTCAGGTACTCAAGAAGCGTACCTTTCAGAAGAGACGAAACTGCTACATGGGAAGATCTTTCCGGTTCAACAAGCTCCCACTCTAACAAACATGTCGAGCCTGCGAGTCATCAACGAAATTACTGGAAGGAAAAAAAGAAAACCCAGCAATGCTATCTGGTACCCCGATAAGTAAATCACCTGGCTTCACATTTCCAGAATCTCTTCGGAACAACCAACTGTCCCGACCTGACTTTGACATCATACCTGAAGTTGAAAGCACCCTCCCAATTTGAAAGTAATGAATTCACCTCAGATGAGTTTGAATTCCCCTCTTCACCAAGCCAAACCAGGTGGGGCCATGGACTTGACCACATTCCCTAGAGCTTTGAAGTCCAAGCATTTTCAAGCCCACTAGACTCGAAGTCGCATAGAGCAACTGATCATCATGAGATGCTTAACAGTGGTCCACTGGGTGTCAATCAGTCCCATCCCTAACAAGGAGACCTCATCACAGCCGACACTATAGAGGGATTACCTCTCCTGCATCGGGTCAAAGGTCACAATCGAATGTTGGTGAACGAATACTTCCACACGTAAACCTCTTCTCCTTTGGAATCAAATGGATTCAAAGAAAACGTTCCACATCTCCAGATTCTTGCCTTGAGAAGAGTATTGAAGAATGAAAAACTAAAAATCTCCCCTGGGGCAGCCGTGGTTCATGGACTTCTCCCAAGCTTTTGCGCCGTACAACACGAGTAGAATGTTTAACATCCGTCGAGCTGTGGTATTCCATATTCCATCATTTTGGCTTGCATTACAGTGATTTATGACCATTCTACAGCCATTGTCTTTTCACCTGATGGCAGAGACTGAACCGATTCACTATTTCATTTACAGCGGGTGTTCTCCAGGTACACATTGGCCCATCATTTCATCACAGTTCTTGATTATGTTGCGCCATGCACTTGCAGATATCAGCATGAAACTGGGATTCTGTTGAAGCCCAGAAGGAGCAGACGACATCCAGAAATTCGACTTCACGATCTCAATTTCGCCGATGACATTGCTCTCTAAGCGTCATCTATTAACAAAAGCCGAACCCTGTTTCAGAGTGTTGAGCAAGCATCGAATGACGGGAAAACTAAATCCCTTCTGGTAAATATTCCATCGTCAGCCTTCGTTAAGACCATCAAAGGAGTTGAACTCGATGGTACCTGACTTCAAATACCTTTGTTCGTTATTCCTTCCGGATTCTTTTCATGACTTCAAATGTAGGAAAGCACAGCATAGGTTCGCCTGCAATAAACCTCCACAAGATCTGGAAATCCTCGCTATATCATGCTAAAATTCAGATTCTTCACAGCCTGCGTGGAAAGCATTCTGTTGTATGGCTCAAAACTTGGCCATCCCAATAAACTGGAAGACCCGTATAAAACGGGTGCTACACTAAACTGTTACGAAGAGTGCTCGACTCAGTTGGAAGGATCATATTCCAAACACCAAGTATACGGTGAGACATCCCTCCAATATCATTCCAATCAATCAGGCAACTCCGTTTAATGTTTTGCGAGTCACTGCTCTCCGCACCACCGCCAACTCACATCTCCCATTGGATTTTGCCGGGCTCGCGTCTCCTTGGGAAATCAGTCTGGCAGCAAAGTCCCCTTCATATCCGTCTATCATGCATGACCGGGATATCCTGGTTCGCACATGCAGCCAGTGCTTCTTCTATTCCGTCCACGGACGACCGATAATGATCATGATGATATAGTAGCGTTACTTCCAGAAAGTGATGTTTCATTTGCAATCTTTTACAGCATTTTGTGCGCAGTTAAATGACCTTTTGAATGTAAGAATGGTGCTGACATTTCCGCTTGTTACAATGGTACGACACCTTTTTTGTTCCTCACCAAAAAAAATAAAGAAACGAATTTCCAGGGAAACATTTTTATATGCCTAGAATACTCCTAATATATGATATCAACCCCTGAAAGTGACTATCGGGCCGAAGACGCCCATCTATTGCAATTAAAATGATATAGTATAGTTTTGGTGAGAGAAAAACATCCAGCAATGCTTCTTTATAGGACAATTGGGCAGCGGGAAGTTACGAATTCGATTCATTAAACTTACTGCATAAGGGGGGGGGGTGGTTCGTAGGGCCTTTTTTTGTTTTTCGTCCGGCGTTTTATAACACTGCTATATATTTAGTTTATACTTGTTTGTATTGTCTACCTATTTAGTTGCGCTTGTCTTGGTGCGAAAGAAATTCCAAATCCATCGCGTCGTTTTTTGCGTTAATTAGCATCTGGTCTCTAGGACCCTCCCCCTTTGCATTACGGAAGTGCCCATGACAAAATTTAAAATCTTAATATAGTACTGTGATTCCTGATTTTCATAATGCATAACCTAGTGACATAAACAAAGTATAATTAATAAACCATCTGGAAAGTGATAGTAGGGGGCCATTGGTGTCATAATATTTTATATACATCATATAGTGCGGTTTACTGAGGCGGAGCCTATGTAAATTATACAAGTAAACCTAACACATATAACATTTATATTTTGTGCTTAATATGGTAAATATAGCTCATTCTTCACCAATTAAAGCAATCAGCAAAAGTCTAGGGCATCCGTGCCGTATAAAATGCAGAAACGAATTGTGTGTTTTTTTCGCACATTTGACGGAAATTTAAAAATCATGTTTTTTTTCGGTAAGTGTTACACCCCCCATCCAGGCAATTTAAGAATTTTTATCCACAAAAATCTCCTCCTGTCCCTTTGAAAAAAGGTCCCACTTTTTATTTTAGAATACACCTGTTGATCCACGACATTTATATACTGTATAAAACCTTATGGTGAATTATTTAATGAAATAATTCCCCCAAGAAGTTCATTATGTGGGGCAGGTGTAGAAGTTTTTATAATCGTACCCGGGCTAATCAATCCACCTACAACTGTAAAGAATGGGGCACCTGATTCAGTTGACTCTTGGCGCAACATTAGTGTTTACGCTTTTATTCGTTTTGCGTCACTGGAAACCGAACTATGTCCCGAGGACTATATCTCCTCCTACACCGCCTTCACGCTAAGTATCAGAGTTTTTATGAATTTTTGGTCATTTGGACGTCTCAATATCTTTTTTATAAATTAAAATTCTTTGGATAGCTTTCCAAATTGTTCACAAATAAATTGAGTTAGGCAAATATTCAAAATTAAGGACGCTAATGTAATATCGTTTTTCCTATGGTCTTACATAGGTGTGAGAAAAATAACAGCTAACAATGAATTCGATGCATAAGTTTAATTACGTCTTTCATCATAACGTACTAAAATTTCAAATCCCAAATCGCTTGTACCTGTGAGTGAGGAGTGAGTGAGTGAGTGAGTGAGTAGTGAGTGAGTGAGTGAGTGAGTGAGTGAGTGCGTGAGAGCGAGCGAGCGAGATAAGTGGAAGTGATAGAGAGTGTGAGTGAGAGTGTGAAGTGTGATGTGAGGAGTGAGAGTGAGTGCGTGCGTGCGTGAGAGCGAGCGAGCGATAGTGAGTGAGTGAGTGAGTGAGTGCGTGCGAGCGAGCGAGCGAGCGTGAGTGAGTGAGTGAGTTTGAGTGAGTAGATGTAGCCTGATTATGTGAGTGTGCGTGGTGAGTGAGTGAGTGAGTGAGGATTGTTGAGTGAGTGAGTGAGTGAGTGAGTGAGTGAGTGATTGAGTGAGTGAGTGAGTGAGGAGTGAGTGAGTGACAGCCTGTATAAACTTTGGCATGCTTTTATTAGGATCATTATTCACATTGATCAGCCTAAAATCCATTTTCTACATTCCCTATTTTCTCTTTCATTTTAGAGTATGGATCAAATTACGTCTAACTACTGTGGCTCCTAAAATTTAGACAAACTAAGATTGAGAACGATTAGTAGGTATGGCGACAGGCGTCTACGATTTCACCTCCTTTACACGATTTGCACAAATTAACACAAGTGGTGCTATCGAATATGTCAAGTTTATCAACGTGCTAACACCGGTGAAAAATAAACATGTTTTCATATTCATGTTTGAGCTCAACTATTTATATCAACAGTACCATCTATTGCCGAGTAATTTTCCCTTCGTTTAATTCCACCCATTATTTTCATTAAAAAGATATCTCGCTTGCTTTCCACTACCCAACAACAGCAGTGTTATGGGAGTTTTAGGAAAAAATTATTGCTGGAATCGCCATCTGGTAGGGAGAAAGCATTGCTGGGTCTCCCTAGATGCCCAAGCTATTTATTTTTGCTAATACTGTATGCCCATTCAAGAAACCACTATGGCCTTTGCACTGATTTTCATTAAAAAAAAAAAAATACGACTATAGCAAGTTAAAGCAATAATGGCACATTTTTTAAGAGTGCCCCCATTTCAAAAGTTTGATATTTTGGCACAGTTATACGTTGGTAATTGTCTAGGAAACTAACCTGCTAACGAGAATGCTAAGAATACGTATTATATCAGAAAAAAGCGATTTGTAATTAGAATTGGGATCTCCAAATTGGACTTAACGGCAGAGCTGACATGCTACGTTTCATCCGTCCATGATGAATATTGCCACTCGAGAAGATAACCACTAACTTGACTTGCCCTGATCCAATAAAACAACTAATGGATGAGCGTAGACACGTACATGGGCTGGCTATTCCCGGCTTTTCACATTGGAAGGCTGTTTCCAGCGCCTTGATTATTATCGGGATCCCCCATCATAATTATTCTAATTCCAAAATCACTTCTTTGTAATGTTCTGATTGCTCGTCGAACGTCAAAGGTCATAAATACCGTTCAAACACTAATAAACGAGCCTTGTCCACAAGTTACTGATTTATATAATATCATAGAGTTTAATGATTTGTAATGGTTCAAGAATTTGGTTAATGTCCCAAACAACTTTACATACAATTTACACACAATATTTAAGATACATGTATACTTATGTAAACAAGAATGGTCCATTAAGCTCCATAAGAATCGTTTTGCAGTCAACGATGATATGTCCTCACAGACGAAAGACTCAAAATGACAGGCATGCAAAGTCACGCTTCTAAATCCTCAGGTAATATTCCATGTGAATCTTCTCAGTGCTGAAGATAACTTTTGTCGCAGTCAAGACGACAAGGTCACATAAGTCCCTCGACGACAATATTAATCCACAGTATATCAGTTCAGGATAAATACACCACGATTATCTATCTGTCCACAATTTGGAATCCTATTTGGAGTCCCAGCACTTTCGGCTTCAAGACGACAGTAGAATAATACAGCACTCTGCTCACATGGGAATGGACAATCTAATTAAACTACTTGGCACTGTGTGGAGCAGGAATCTACATTTATTGTAGATAAAAACTAGCTTAAAAACATACTGTTTGGATGATTGCATCTGCTGACGGCGAGACTAGCTAAATCTCAAATATATACTGACTTCACAAGATCCCAGTTCTAAAATGACATTACAAACAGTAATTCAGGCATAAACATAACCTGAATCACATGTCACATCACTTTCCATATATAAAACTCTATGGGGAAATTCCCTGATTTACAAATTTGTTTATCTAAAAACATAAAACAAGCTCAACCCAGGGTTTCTATGTTAGCATTCTTGGGGAATTCCCCATTCCCCTATTGTGCAAACTAAACAGGTGACACTGAGCAAACCAAACTAGGGGATTCCCCTTCTCTCTTTAATAGTAAACTAAAAGTGCTTTTCCCGGAGAAATCTTTTCTCCAAATAAAATGAGAGAAAATAATATTTAAAGTTTAATAGAAAAATGGAGGCCAATAAAGTAACGCACCGACATTTCGAGCTTAACCATTGACAAGTATAGTTTACTAGCAGTACCAATCAAGCCGTGTTGAAAAATCTCCTTTTTTTGAAAAATTGGCGGACGCTCTTCAAAAAAAATGTGCTAAATAGTGCTTTAAGAAATGTTCAATAGTAAGTTGTCTTGAGTTCATCCCGAATATTGAAGACATGTTCGATTGCAGGTTTGGTCCAGTGGATGGATAGAACGACCGATTCATAGTCGGCCGGGTCACATAGTGACGCATTTGCAAAATATGCATTTAGAGACAAACGGCTTTGAAGATTTTGCGATTTGAATTGCCCCATATTTCAATTAAAAACTAGTGGAAACTGTCATTTCAAATATATTTACCTAATCAACTTCTAATTTATTTAGATATGCGAAAAAAGTTAAATAAAATACCGATGTGGCAGGAGATATAGTCCTCAGGGCTCACAGTCCGGGAACAATGATGAACAATAGGGCAATCGGTTCAGTTGACTCTTCCCGCAACATTAGTTTCACGCTTTATTCCGTTGTCGTCTATGGAGCCCGGACTATGAATCCTGCCGGACCATATCTCCTTTCACACCGGCATGACACTACGTAAAAACGACAAAATAGTTATTTCAAAAGAGCAGGAGCAGAATATCATAGGGGCCTTATTTAGGGAGTTCGTTCATGCCCGACTACATCTAAGGTTTGACACCTTTGGTAGTTAGTATGGACCCTCTACATCAATGCAAGGTAGTTAGTGGTGTCAAATTGTGGTGTCACTTTTTCAATAGGGGCCAATTTAAGTTTACACAGGGGTCAAACTTTTAAATTACTCCAATCATGTTGAAATGTATGCCATATTGTCCGTATAGTTACAAAAATGTATAGTTTGTACCATCTATGACCATTGGTTTTAGAGTTATTGAGTAAAAATGGCTAAAAGTGCAAAAAAGGTTAAACTAAATTTGTACAGGTGTCAACATTGAAAGTTACTCTGATTATATTTTAAATGCTTGCAAATTATTGCCTGAGGAATGAGGACTCCCAAAAAGTACAGTTTTTATTATGTTAAATGTTTACTTACCGAGAAAAAGGTCAAAGAAGGTCAATGCCAATTGGATTTTGTTGCCCCATGACCTATTGTGTCACATAGCATGACAACTATGCATTGCAGATGCTACAAACTATTCCTTATTTTAACACATTAAGCTAGATGAACAATTTGTTTCATTTTTACCAAAATTGGAGCAACTTCTGATTTTGACCCCTGTACAAATGGAAATTGACCTTTTTTGAACTTTTAGTCATTTTTACCCAATAACTCTAAAACCAATGGTCATAGATGGTACAAACTATACA
>JAMKCH010033029.1:0-20048 GCA_023653785.1 Ophioderma brevispina
TATTTGCTTGCAGTAGCATCATACGTAACATAAAATATTATTTTGCTACAGTAAAGTATATATAGGAAGGTGGCAACCACACCCCTACCTTCGACTTTGACGGGACACCCTGACATCCCTGAAGGTGGTACCTACAACAATTGTTTTTTGCAAAAAGACCGCAAGGATGAACTTGACCATTACTGAACGCCTTAATCAATCGTTTGCTTTTTTTTGCGACAGGGAACATCCGAATACAGCCCCGCATTGGTCGGACCGAGGGTTAAACTACAACGAAGTGCCCTATAGGAACATTTTGTAAAAACGGCTATAATGTCATGTGTGACAAATATCAGAAAAAAAATTGGGGTTGGTTTTGATTTTTTTATAAATATTCTCAGATGACTTCTTAGTGCCCAAGGGGTGTGGTGGGGGTTTCCATGGGACCCGTCCCTACGTAACTCATTAAACGGCTTGGCCCATTTTAATTATTTTGTATTGAAAAGAACGCTTAAAAGTCAACAATTACAACAAATTTCGCGGCGCAAAAATCCCACGCGCAACGAAGTCAGAGCGAAAACAATGTTTGGAGGGGAGTCCCGAGGACCCCCCCCCCCCCTTGGTCACTTAAGTGTTAATCTTAATGTCAATAATATTGTCCTTATCCCAATAATACTATTTCACTTTTCATAACATGACGAATAGCAATTTGCCAATCATGGCAGACACGATGCATCTTCATCCAATTTTTCAATTATCTGGATCTTAAAATCCTCGTCATTTTTGGCCACGCAACCCTTAATTCAATCAGGTACAGATCGCAGTGTTTGAAGGGCAGTGGCGTACCGTATATACCGAGGCAATTCATCCAGAGGGGGCAAAATGCCCAAGTCGTTCCGCCAGAGGGGCGAAAATCCCAAGTCGTGCCGCCAGATGGAAAACTTCGTAAGTCGTCCCGGTGATTTGCTCCAATTAAGTCTCAACTTGACGAAATGCGCACGTAGCGCGCGGAAATTTTCAAATTTACATTAATTTTGCCCAAATATAGGCTGAAATTGGTCGAAATTCCCAGAAGAAAAGGGATAAAAAATACATATTTTGGTCCACATCGTCCCGCTTTTTCGAGCCAGAGGGGGCAACTTGCCTCCCTGCCCCCCCCGGTCGGTACGCCGCTGTGGAAGGGCAACCTGGCAATTTGGCGACCACGTTTCCTATCCATTTCATCAATGTGATACTTATGTAAACGAGGTTTGTGTTCTTTCAATAGTTAATATTCTCGTAAAGCTCCTTTTCCTTTTTTCCCCCATAAACAGAGACCTGTGGCTGCCCCTAGCTTAGTTTTCACCAGTAAAATTTACAGGAATTTCATGATTATTGTCCCACTGAGAGTGAGTCCCCTCATTGATTAGTTTAGTGCATGATAATCTGATCTGTACAATATTATTTTGTTTGAAAACAGTTTAATCCCACAAGATGCTACACACCTTATATTTTTAGTTTCTTGAACCTTCAAGTGAAACTGGCCCAAGTGGTATTTTATCCTTTGTATTCAATTGACAATATCTCCAGTTAGGGTGCATCAAATTGGATGAAATGGAAACGAGGATTTAGCTTAGGATCTGCTCTACAAAATAAAATCAAAATATCATACAGAAATGCACAGCTTATATTTTTTTTTAATTTTTAGTTTGGTTGTATATACATTTTTTGACAGATTGTATAATTTAAATACTATCCATTTCTAGTATTTCTAGTAAAAATCTAAGGTAAACGGACGCTTTGAAATGGCTGGTTTTAGGCCAAAATGAGTTTCGAAGGTCGCGCTACAGGTTTTAATGAATTCTCCGAAACTTGTGATCAGAATTCAGGAACTGTGTACTAGGACACACAGTTTCTGAAAGCTAAAATGAACTTATACTTAGTGCGACGCGGACTTTGTATTTTGAGGGACTCCCAAATTCATTACAACTATCGCAAAATTCACGGTCCTCTCAGGAAGCGTCCTAGGACTCTGTGCTATGACACAAAGTCCTAAGACCCTAAACTGTCCCAAGACCCTAAACTGTGCTGTGCTGTGCAGTCCTAGGACCCTGCGATACTGTTGTGTAGTATCCACACCATTTACGCTCCCATAGCATCTGTACTGCTCGGACACAGCGCCGCCGGCTATTCTTAGATATGCGCTACGTCATGGGACTCCACAGCAGCCAAACGCTGTGTTAAAGGCTCTGCGATTGGCTTGAACACGGAATGAAAAAAAAAAACGGTTTCGCGGTACCTTGGATATCGCGAAATCGACTAATCAGGTGGTCGATCTGATGTTAGAAACGGGTTCCTCACAAAAAAGACCCCTTAGGTACCTAGTTTTTGAGTGCCTGGAGTGTGGCATGACTTGACAGCAGCAATCGATAATTGAGCCAGCTGATAAGGTAAGAAAAATGCTGGTATGGGTCGTATTTTTCACGTTTTTTCGTCTTTTTTCAAAAATAAACCTATATTATAAACTTGTCACCTAACTAGACAATTTAGTTAGGAATATTATGGTGCGTAAATCGTTACGATAGGCCAAGCATTTTGCGCAATCTCCAGTGTACAATGTACAAAAACTCCGAATCAACGCTATGCATGTTGAACCCCCGCAAATAAGAATGATAGCGTTGTTTTGAATTTTGACCCTCTCCGACCGACGGTCACACTAACCTACATCGCGTTTCAGGGGACAGACGAATATATATACGAGATGTGAATTTGAAGCGAATCGGTCAACGAAGAAAGTATTCTTTTAATTTTGGGGAATACATAAATAATTTTTTGCCCTGACATAGCCATTCGCTGTGCACTGTATGGTACGTGGGAGTTTCCACGCTCATCCGCTTATGATGTTGTTTGATAACTCCCTAGCGCAGTGAGATTTGCCAATGTCGCGATGGCTCAAATTACTTCTACCGTGATTTCTATGGCCGGTGTGGCAGGTAGATATTGTCCCCTGTCGCCCCTAGTCCGGAGCACTAAGTTCTGTTTTATAGTCCGGGGTATGTGCAAAGCTAGGAACGATAAGCCCCCGGACTATGATTTATAGGACTGTTAGTCCTACAAGTGGGAATGAAAGTCCCGAAGAGGACATCATGGCCTTTAGAAATAAATATCCCTCCGATAGGACTACCAGTTCCCCCCTAGGAATTAGAAGTGTCCATTTCTTAAATTAGGACTATTATCTCTAGGGATTACTGACCTTCAAAGGGTGGGACTATCGCCCTTAGGGTTTAGGGTCCCTAAGTCCGCATGACATAGACTTAGGAATTATTGTTTCAAGTCCTAAGGACCTAGGCAAGACTCCTATTTACTGGGAATTGATGCCCTTTCAGGGGTGGACTATCGCTCCTTAGGGATTATTGTCCAATCCGGCCTGGACTATAGACCTTAGGAATTATTGTCCATGTCTACGGTTGGCAGACTATTAGTCCTTAGGAATTAATGCCCTGCCAGAGTGGTCTGCAACCTTAGGGATCGGTGTCCGATTCCGACGTGAACTCTAATTCCTTGGGGATCATTGTGCAGTTTGTATTTGGGGGAACTCTCATTTCTTAGGAATTAATGCCCCTGTAGGTGGACCATATTTCCTTAGGGATTAGGGTCCTGTCCTTGCGTGACTACAAGTCCTAAAAAGATTTCCAAGTCCAAGGGGGAATATCGATCCTTAGAATAATGTCCAAGCCCTAAGTGGAAACGGACTACCAGGCTTAGGAATTATTGTCCTGTCCTAGGTACAGACACTCGTTCCTTAGGAATGTGGTGTCCAAGTCCGAAAATTTTAAAGAATTCATTGAAAAGGAACCTTTCTTGATAAACAACTACATGCACTAGGCTTTGTAGCCCTAAAATAATACCGAGTAACAACAATATGAATGACCACATAAGCCTAATAATGATAGGTTTTTGTTTTCCTCTATTTTCTTTCCATGAAAAATCTCCCCTATTTTAAATTGTGAATTAAATTTTCAAATACACTAGGTGACCTAACAGCTTGGTATACATATTTTTCAGTGGCGGAGATTCCTGCATGAAGTTCATTTTTCAGGAGTGAATGTTCATCCTTCCGTTAAATAGAGGCTCCCCTGAACAAGAAGAAACGCATAAATGTCCACCACTGGTTGCTCATAATTGAAGCAGCACTCTGATTGGAGTAGTGCGTATTTTTCCCCGCCTAACCCCCCACAACAAAAACAACATGACCCAAAGATCCCCTTGACCTCACATGTGTGAAGGAATTTCCAAAGCTCGATCCACTCTTCCAATTTTCTTTAAAAATCCATTATTTAAGACCTACGTGACTGAAAATTACCCCTAGATGACATTTAACATGTCGATGTGTGCCCTTGCTCAGTATCATTGTGTACACCGTATATGGTAGAGTGACAAAAATTATAAAATGTAATTATTGTTGTGCATAAGTTCAAATTACTCTGCTGACCTTTGAACCCTGACCTCACACCCATTTGTTGCGGTTACATATGGTGTCAGCTATATCCAATAAGTCAAAAGGTAAAATCTTTGGAAACTATTAAAAATATATTAATATCCTAATTACTAGATTGAACCAGGGTGAAATTTGAATTATTCCTTAGACTATAATGATTTATAGTCATTCCTGTATAGTCTAGTGGATTATTGTTTCATTTTGCATAATACTATTCTTAGCCTTTGACGGAATACAGCGCAAACAAGGATAACGTTAAGTGAAAACGAAATTTCCCCCTAACGTATTAATTATTGCATAAGAAGGCGAATTTCCTCCCCCAACCCACACATAGCTTATACTACTACTACTACTACTAATACTACGACTACTACTACGACTACTAACTACTACTACTACTACATAATACCACTGGGAGCAGCAGCCTTTGTAACACTCTCAAGTACAAATGGTTTGAGTGATTAAATATTTGACAGCCTGACAGGAACCCCTCAAACGCCATTTCTTTAAGTTCTTTTTTTTGCAAATGGTGCCTTACGGAGAGGGGGCCAAGACCAGTTTTGTACATGGGTCAACATTTTAAATTGACCAATCATGTTGGAAAAGTGTACCACATATGTGTCAACCCATAATGATTCAGAAAAGGTATAGTTTGTATTATCTACAACAGCCCTAAAGTTTCAGAGTTATAATCTAAAAACAGCAAAAATCAAGAAAAGGGTAAATTTCAGTTGTACGGGGGTCAAATTTGGCAGTTGCGGGAAAACGTCTTAATTAGTGAATACAATAGCCCAAGTTCCCCCTAAACTGCTACACAGCTACTAATAAATATAATAAATTTTAATAAAATAATAATAAAAACACCCTGGTATGAAATTAAACTATTACTCAAAGCTGAAGTTGGCTCACGTTGAGAGCTTTTCGAGAGTACCACTTTCCTTGTTCACTACTAATGATGTACTACTGAATGATATTGTATTAATACACATAAATTTAAAATGTATTTGTTTCAGCATATTAACATATAGGATAGTTCCCATATAACTCACGAGACCAGAGTATGTTACTGCACATAGAGTCGATGACTTCAAGAAAATGCTTAAAATTGAATACTCAAAAAATCCTTGGTCCAGAATTGTTTTTTTTTTTTTTTTTTTTTTAAAAAAAGTATGGTTTTTTTTTTTTTTTTTTTGTTTTTTTTTTTTTTTTTGTTTTTTCCAGAGTATTAGAAATGCTATTGGCACACTACCTGTTTAATTTGTTTATTTCGTATTTACTCTTTGGTGAATTTATTTGAATATTTATAATAGAATAATTAAATATAGCACTCAACTGAAAAAGTATGTTTGTTTTTTGGTTATGGGAAAACGGATTTTATCGCATCGTTTGTTTTCACAATTTTGGAATTTTTAAAGGAAATTTGGTCAAAATTAATAGAATCTTGCATTTGGTGGGAATGCGTTTAGGGTGTAATTAAGTATGGGAATGAATTTGGCATACAATTGTTTACTAATTTTAGCTTTCGCAAGCTGATCTTATGAATGTAGGCCTTTCTCCTGGAATAGTAGGTCCTCCATCTATGTCCTCTTTCTCAAAAACTCTGAATCTGCAATCTGTATTTTACCTGAAATCCCTAAATGTGGAAGAAATGTAATTACTACTAGCTGCGACGCTACTACAAATAGTATGAAAGATAGTACACAAAATAATTTAATAATACATATGTGAGGACACGAAAAAGATTTATAGAAAGCATTATATAACATCTACAACGACAACATGAATGACAAGAATCTGAAAAATTCGGTTTATTTTGTTTTAACTTTACACTAAGATTTAGTGTGTTCATTAATAACGACCTTGAGTGTACAAGTGTGTTAAACTACCACTAGTCCATACAGGCATAGAAACACACAATCCAGAAAATATCTCAAAATGATAAATTTGCAGTTCAACCTTTAATTGTATTTTATTTTTTTATTAAGAATTTATTTGATATTTTAATTTAAAAATAGATAAAAAAAAACACTGAAACAGATTTTTTAGGATCGAGAGTTTTCCCAAATAAAACGCAATATAAATTGGGCCTAATTGTGTCTGTTATTTGATTATAATTATTGGAGTTATGTAAAAATATGACAAGGGAGTCTTCATATATCCACAACGGCACTATCGAACTTAAAAACGTAACGTGCATGATTAAGAGAATTATGTTGCTATTGCCGCCGCACAGGAATGTCCGTAAAATGCAAGATTTTCTTTCACTGACAGATACTTTCCTTGCAGTGTCTTGCAGGAAGCTCATTGAACTGTTTCCCCGAAAGGGGTCGTCCTAAGTATACAAATAATAGTAACTAATTAGCTTCACCTTTAGTCTATTCGAAAGAATTAGACTTGGGTGTTTAGGGTTATTGAACTAATCAAATGCAATGACACCAAACTGCACAATGATAACCATGCGGCCGCTCAATATCATACTCACTCGATAGAATGCTTCCTTGAAAAAGGTTTAGTGTAATGCGTTGTCGTATACTGTTCACATAACGTATGATTTACTTTATAGGCCTACACACGATAGCGCGTCCTGAAAGTTGGCATAGAAACAATAGGACGTATATTTTTTTTCTATTTTTACACTAATTATTCCCATTGGTCCCCATTTCCAATTATTTATTTCCATAAAAAACAAACATCAACGACATCAAACACACAAAAACCAACCACGGAGGAGTAGGGCATATAACCCAGTTAGGCCTGAGAATATCCTACCACTTAAAATACAAAGACATAAATACCAGAAATTGGAAACTGGAGTGGGAAGAGGCAATATATAAAGATGAATCCCAGAAATTGGAGAAATCACAAATGTTGTCAAAATACCTCAAGAGGACTTCCCTGTTGCTGATTCAGGTTTCCATGTACCCTGTTCCCGTTTACAAAAAAAAAATATTATTTATTTAATTTGAAATTTACCTTAAATAGCCATATAATTATTCTGCACACTTTACTCATTACAAAATAATATCGTTGAGTGTTTACATCTGACTTTAGCCATACTATTAGATAGATTGAAGGGAATTAAATATTTCTAAGAATTTATTTTGGCTACTTAAAATTAGGGTTAGTTGTACGTGGGGTATTCACCATTACAATGACGTGTTTATGTTTTAGAGATATTAGAAGACCAAATTTTCAAAGTAATGCACCATTCCATTTTAAGTTTCCACATTGATAACAGGCTCACAACTTGTGAACATTTTTTAATCTATAACTCCAACCCCACTCATTTGGGTTCATTGTATCAATATTTGGAATTCATATGCGAAAGCTCGAGCATGTGCGTTTTCCTTTATTTCTTTTTTTCTATTTGTGTGATTTATAATTGGCATGTGTCTTGTTTTTTGTTGTTTTATGTGTGTGTTTGTGTGTGTGTGGTGTGTGCTTGTGTGTGGTGGGTGTGTTCATATGTTTGTATGTTGTTTTTGGCCATGTGTGAGTGCAGTGTGTGCGTGTTTGCCGTGTGTGTGTTAGGTTGGTGGTGTGTTGTGTGCGTGTGTGCCCATGGTGGGTGCATGTGGTTGTGTGTGTGTGGTGTGTGAAGCGCATGTGTGGATGTTGTGTGGTTCACTTATTTAAATCACCTCAATCCTTACAAAATTCCCATTTATGTACAAAAATCTAACAACATTACACAAATACCACCAGCTATACATTTTTGTGAGTTGTGAGAGTTCATGGCGATTAGGGTTAGTAATTCATTCACAGGGCTTTAACTTCCTTGCATTTTACCTATGAAGTAATGAGGTACTATCGAGCACCGAACATGAAATTTTTACAAAAGTCTTTTATTACCCTACATGTTGGGTCTATTCAGGACAATTAAAAGGTTTTTGAATTTTGTCCGGTATAGACACAGAACTATGCTAGTGATCCCAAAACATACCGCAAATTCAGCACACTAAAATTTAAACCTTGCACTTTAAAAAAACAATTAAAATAAAAACATCTCTACTTTTGGACTCGAACCTGGTTCATTCACCTCTGTAAGTCAAGAGACCGTACCTGCTAGACCACTAAGGCGTTTGACGACAGCTTCTGTTTTTTTTTATAACCATTTAGCACACGCTTATTAACATCTGTATTTCATTCATACCTATTGTGTCCTACCTGATAGGACTACAGTCGCGGGGAGGACAATGGTTACTTTCCCGTGTGTAAAGGAACTTAGTCCGATAGAAACTAGAGTCCGGTTAAACTATAAATAAAACCTAGAACTATATGGAAGTAAGGACTACTATTTGTAGAGAGAGGGGTCCACGCAGTGAAGACTATTTGAACCCTGGAAGCCTTGTCCGGGGTATAAAAACTAGCAACATTAAGCAAGGACTGGGTTATTCTCCCCAGGAAACATGGGTCACCGGGTGAAGACCATGACCCTAGAAGCCATGGGCGGAGGACCGCTCGGTTCTGTGTCCGGTTAGGGCTATTGTTCCTAGGGACAAGGGGCCCGTAGAACACATTCCCCCGGGGCATATCTCCAGGGGGACTATATCTCCTTTATCACACCGCGCTGTTTGCCAAGACGACACCGTAAAGGGGTGTACTCCCAGGACCCTAAACAGTGCTGTGGTGATGTGATGTAGCGTCCTAAGGCACACGCTGTACTACTCGTACTTTAATTGAAGGTATTTGGTTACTTAAAAACAGGCCGAATCCGAGCAGTCCGCTGTGGCGTAGCTGTACAGAGCTTCAGACAACCAGCTAGTTGTTTACCAATAGAAGAGAAAAATGTGTTCATTGCATCAGCAACACCTTGTTTGTCGGTTACCATACCACTTTTAACAGCAGGAATATTACTCTGACTTTTGCCAGGTAAATCAGATTTTAAAGTTTGCCATAGTTTTTCAGTTTATTGCGGAGGTTATTAACTTCATTTCTCAGGAGATTTGCCTTGCTCCAATCAACCGCAAATTTTGACTTTTCGCCCATTGTCTTAAATCAAGATATTCATCGGTAATCCACCTAGACTGCTGACTATTCTAAATCTAAAGGTCGTAAGTGTGTCGGAGGGAACTATTAACTTGCCGACGGGTTATAAAATTGTTCCGTGTGAGTTTCTCGTAAATCTAAAATACACTATGACCTTTCTTTCCATGCAGACGTATATGGAAGCACAAGTGTATCACTTTTCCTTATCCTTAGATAAGGAAGCCTTATCTCCAAATAACACTCCGTTAACTGGAGATAACGCTTCGTTAACTGGATATAACAAAGCTGAACCCCAAATAACGCGCCTTATCTAGAGTTAACAAAGCTGAACCCCAAATAACGGTCCTTATATAGAGTTAACAAAGGTTATCTAGAGATAACAAAGCTGAACCCAAAATAACGGTCCTTATCTTGAGTTAACACTCCTTATCTGGAGTTAGCAAAGCTGAACCCCAAATAACGGGCCCTATCTGGAGATAACAAAGCTGAACCCCAAATAACGACCGTTATTTGGGGTTCAACTTTGTTAACCCCAGATAAGGATCGTTATTTGGGGTTCAACTTTGTTATCTTGAGTTATTTGGAGATATGGGGCCTTATCCCTAGATAAGGTTTCTTATCTAGAGATAAGCTTTGTTAACCCCAGATAAGGACCGTTATTTGGGGTTCGGCTTTGTTAACCCAAGATAAGGACCGTTATTTAGGGTTCAGCTTTCTTATCTCGAGATAAGCTTTGTTAACTTAAGATAAGGACCGTTATTTGGGGTTCAGCTTTGTTAACCCCAGATAAGATGCGGATAAGATAAGGAATTTTATATTTAAGATCAATATTTAATGTCAAACGTATCGTCCTTTGAGAGTACAAAAAAGCTTGTTCTCGTTAATTAAGATGTACGCGTTTCGGAAAGAAACAGTGCAAAATCATATTATTTGGAATGGTCCGCGCATGTGAATTCAACTAATACTTTATATACGAGAAACCAATATTTTTTTCAACACAATAATTTAAAGGCTGACTCAGAGATTTCGGAATATAATTATTTTGTGTAGTAATTAAAAATAGTCATCTAAAACTAAAGAGAGTCAGCTAAAATGCTTAATTCCAAAGTTAGAGATGAATCGGATCTTCCGTTTCCATGCAGTAAACACTTATGCACAGTACAAGACATAGACCAACTTGGTGTTAACACACCAATGTGAACTCACGCACGGGCTTGATGTACAAGTTAACAAATCCGAATGGAACTGTCTACCTGAAACCCTCGTCAATATCACTACAACTGAAGCATTTAAAGAAGAAACAACCAAGTATCTAAGAAACCAACCCTCCAGCATCTAACTAACGTCTAGCGCACTCACTAACCTCTGCGTTTGACCTCTACTGTCGAGGAGCTACAGAGTACATCCGTCAAAGTGATGTTTGGTTCGTTTTGATGAGTTGCTATATTGAAAGAGTCTTGGCCGCCATCGTCTGAGCCCATATAGACAATGTTGAGGTATAGCGCCACCAACCTGGCCACCAAGCCTTGTTCAAATCAACATGTATTAAGTCATTAATATGTTATCGTTATCAAAAAGGGAGTAACATTGAAATCCTATTCTTAATTATTGGTCAAATCAGCGATTGTTATTGTTTATATTTAGAGCAGTATGCCACAAATGTATGTATCTGAAAACATCTCAAATATGTTATATATCTCAGCCTCGTTCGCAACATTGGAAATCGCAGGTGTCTTTCTGGAAGTAATCTCTTATAGCTCAGTACATTCGTGAAAAATAATGCACGCTGAAAACAATAGATTATCTAACACGAGAAGTATATGTTACGATACCTGTATTGTTACAGACAGGCAAAAATTTCTTTTTGATGCATTTTTTTTACTTTATTTTCTGATTAGCAAATCATGATAGTGCCTTTAAAATCATACGCAATAGTAATGCCGTTTTTTTTAATTGGTACTCAATTACACCAATTATCGCCCCATTGGTCCTTTAATTTTACTGGGGCAATGAATCAAAATCAGCTCAGTTTACGCTTTTACAAACAAACCAAAGTGTTTGTTGGCAACAATTTCGCGAAGTGCGCTCATTGATCAGAGATCTATAGATTTTATTAGAGACTAGAGACGATTTTAAAAGTAAAATGCTTTTTTTTTTTACATGTTTTGTCACTTATAACACCGTTATTATTATGTAAAATCCACCTCTGTTCCGTTATTCAAAATGGCTTTTTAAATTCGTGTATGTTAAAACAAAGGTCAATTAAAATTAAATAATATTGGTTAAAAAAAAATTAAAAGAGCGTAAATTTTGAAGAAGACCTTCCATTTCATGGAATTGGAATGAGAGAAAGGTCATTGAAATTACCGATTTGAGTAATAAATTATACTTTTGAACATTTACTACAGTTTAAATTCCCTATGGAGATAACTAGTGACATGTATTTAAAGGGGACATAATGGCATGAAAAAAATTGACAAAAGCAAAAAACAGACAAAAAATAAAAAAAATAAAAAACTTTGAAAATAAATTTGGATGTTTACATTCTGTTAAAAACATAAAAACAGGAAGAGTTCCAAGGGGGAGGTGGCAGCAGGTTGTGGCAATTATGGAAACAAAAGATGCTGACATTACTGCCAGCATTACCAAACTTGAAAAGCATTGTTGTCAAGCAGCATCCAGACCATTGCTATTTGTATAGTGCTATCCCGGCTAATCCATCTTTCACTTGCCAGATCAATATCTTACTAAAAGGCCTAAATCAAGCCTGAATCCCGCCGGTCTGAATGCTTTGAAAAAATTTTCGCCAAAAACATGCTAGATACACTGTAAATTCTGTACAGGGATGTGAAAACCTTGCTTTTCTGTTCCAAAAAAATTGCCACAAAACTGCCACCTCCCTCCCCTGGAATCTTCCTTGTTTTTTACTGTTTTTACAGAATGGAAGGCTTTTCCTGTACACCATCAGGGTCAACGTAAGCACCACATCATTTTTAAGATTAAAATCCACGTTAACACCGGCTCTGTAGTAGGAGGGTTGTTATTTACAAAGTGCAAAGTATGAATTTACCCCCAGACCCAAAATATGGAGACACCCCTAACAGAAAACACCCTCCTTTAAAAAAAATAAAAAATTCAATCAATAACCCCCTGTACCGAGCCCTAAAATTTTACCATGTTAAACACCTGTAAGAAGAATGCGGTTGTAATAGTCTTGTGCTTTTCACTTGAGTAGTAGGAGTGTGCACAAGAGTTACAACAGGAGCTCTGTTGTAAAGCCATTTTTTTAGGACGTGACAATATTACAGCTAGGAGTTTGCTAGGTGATGACCTTTAATGAAAGCTCCAAGTATTGGACAAAACATCAAACTCTCTTGGATGAATTGTAATTGTTAGTATGCGCTTTAATATAAAAAAGCCCACGTAGTGAGGTAAATGATAGGTTTGGGTCTGTCCTATCCATTATCAGATAGATTTACTGATAGAAAGATTGTGTGCACCTAGTGTTTTGGCATTTGTATTTATAAGAAGTAGTAATCTAATGCGATATTTTAAACAGTCATGGTCAATGCAGATGCCACTATGCAGGGCTTTAATCAGTGTTTAATTCTTTAGTGGATATGGTTACCTAGAGATCATGCTCAAGACTCGGCATTCTTGATGGCCCGGTGCGGGTACAGTTTGTGCAATTTTTTACTTGATAGCTCTTTCTTTCTAACAACACATTAAAGGCCGACTCGAGATTTCCCGATGAGGCAGCCCTTAATTTTCCAAAAAAATTGTGTTTGTTGCATGTACGTAATGCTTATCTATATACTAATCACTGTGTGAAATAGCTAAGCTCAAATCGACGTCCTTCATATAGAAAATCACACCTTTGTTTAAAAATTCCGGATCCGGAAATTTTGTTATACACAGTATCCTATGGCACTGTTATATACACATAAATGTTTACTTCATCAAAACGAAAACTCCGATTCATCTCAAACTTTGGAATTGAGCATTCTAGATGACTATCTTTAGTTCTAGTTGATTATTTTTAATTAATATATTTAAAAAATTATATTCTGAAATCTCTGAGTCAGACTTTAAGACAGCAAAGCTAAAGTTATTTTGATTTGTGATTAACCTAATTAAAAAAAAAATATTTCACAAAAGCTAAAAGATATGTAACGTTGGTGTGAAATAATATAACATATCCCAAATGGGCTGGAATTGAATAAAAATTAGTGAATTTTGGTAAACCTGAACAGGTAGAATAGTCTGATTTCAGTAAAATTGATTTTTCTAGTTTATTTAGGATGTCTCCATATTTTGAGCTGGGTGTTTCAATTTTTTTAAGTTATCACACCCCCTATCTGTAGTCACAGGGATACTATGCAATGGTGTATCGCACGCGGTAGTTTTTGACCACCACCCATGCTCCAGGAGCAGGTTTGTGATCAGCACTCAATATAATGAATAGTTCCCCTTTGGAACGGTTGCCACAGCCTATGCTCCAGGAGTATTATTGGTGGTCAAAATCTCACACTTGCATGGTGTATCAGGTAGAGATGGATATGTTGAGTCATCTCCATCAGATGTCGGCCTTGTGAAATAACTCTCAAAAGTTTGGTTAAAACTTTAGCAATTTTGATTATACTCGATTCGTGTTGATACGTTCGTCCCCCTGGAGTTTTGGACCTATTCAATTAAGTCGGAGAGAGAAAATGAAAGAATTCAAATGCACGTGTCACACCGGATTATCTTGGAGGACACTCCGGTCATTTAGCTCACTCACCTGCCACTAAATACAATTTCATTCATGTATGGAAACGCACTATAGTGTATTTCAGGCCTTAACATTCCTCACAATAACATGATTAACAGAAGTCCCTGCGCCTCATTGAATTTTTTCACCTCCGCAAGAATGGTACGGGGTCACATATCAGATGAATCGAGTATAGATCAGAACATAATTTCTTATCAATTTTAAAAGACTGTACGTCAGGTTTATTTTTACGACTGCAAATCAAGGACCGCAGTTGATTAAAGTTACCGCAAACTTAAAAGTTAGCCTACAAATTACGTGGATGTCTTTAGCATCTCATTAATGTCCTTATCTGTTTTTGGGTATGTTATTTTTATGTGTAAAATATATCTCTATTCTTGCAATGGACTAGACTATCGCCTGCGAGCAATTCAAGAAATTACATATTTTCTGAAAATGTGCCAGCGCCGCTTAATCACAAACAGGTGTGTGTTTAGATACATCAATCACTTGCCTTCAAAAAGAAAAAATAACAACGTTAGGCCTATACATGTATTGGCACCTGGAAAAAGAACATAGACGGTAAAAAAAATCATGCAAATTTTATATTAACTAAGTCATAACTCCTAAACCACTGATGCAAAACAAACTTCGCCAGCCGCCTTATACAGACTGTCCCAAAAAACTATACAATCAAACTAAAACCTCTGTGAGGGTATTTTGATTTTATTTTGTAGAGCAGATCCTGAGCTAAATCTTCGTTTTAATTTCATTCAATTTGATGCACCCTAACCGGAGATATTGTCAGTTGAACACAAAGGATAAAATACCACTTGGGCCAGTTTCACTTGAAGGTTCAAGGAACTCAAGGTACAAGGTGTGTAGCATATTGTGGGATTAAAATGTTTTCAAACAAACGAATATTGTAGAGATCAGATTATCATGCACTGAACTAATCAATATTATTATTTTTCCAACAGTGAAAGCCCCAGAAATTATGCTGTGGGGAATGAGGGGTCTCACTCTCAGCTAATCACTAATCACTAATCATGAAATCCATTTTTTACTTTACTACTGAAACTATGGGGACAGCCACAAGTCTCTGTTTATGGGGGACAAATGTGTGGACAATGCTCTAATTGGGAGGGCTAATTTTCCCTCCCCATTCCCCGCTACCTCCAAGATGCCAGGGAGAAACAAAATGAAGAAACCAGTATTGAACAAAAACAATAATAAAGGAAAGGATGGCTGGTGTTCAAATCCTCAGTTTACTTTCATCGAGTGTGTTTTATGGTTCTTCCTTCTGCTGAAACCTGGAGTAAAGCCGAGACAACAAGACTGTTTGGAATTGAATTTTCCAACATTATTTTATTGGCGATTGTGATATTATGAACTTATAAATTATGCTATTTCACAAGGAGCAAACCTTTATACATTTTGATTTTGATTTTGAATGGCATTTCTGTTGATATTGGGATAGCCAAAAATGGACCAACGTGTTTTCCAAGTGTCTCAGATAATTGACCATAATTCCAGAACCCATCCCCAAATTACACCAACTAAAAAAGCTAAAACATTCCTGAAAAAAGCCAGTTAACTTACAGTTGAGATGAACTTAATTAAAAAAAAAATATTTCACAAAAAGCTAAAAGATATGTAACGTTGGTGTGAAATAATATAACATATCCCAAATGGGCTGGAATTGAATAAAAATTAGTGAATTTTGGTAAACCTGAACAGGTAGAATAGTCTGATTTCAGTAAAATTGATTTTTCTAGTTTATTTAGGATGTCTCCATATTTTGAGCTGGGTGTTTCAATTTTTTTAAGTTATCACACCCCCTATCTGTAGTCACAGGGATACTATGCAATGGTGTATCGCACGCGGTAGTTTTTGACCACCACCCATGCTCCAGGAGCAGGTTTGTGATCAGCACTCAATATAATGAATAGTTCCCCTTTGGAACGGTTGCCACAGCCTATGCTCCAGGAGTATTATTGGTGGTCAAAATCTCACACTTGCATGGTGTATCAGGTAGAGATGGATATGTTGAGTCATCTCCATCAGATGTCGGCCTTGTGAAATAACTCTCAAAAGTTTGGTTAAAACTTTAGCAATTTTGATTATACTCGATTCGTGTTGATACGTTCGTCCCCCTGGAGTTTTGGACCTATTCAATTAAGTCGGAGAGAGAAAATGAAAGAATTCAAATGCACGTGTCACACCGGATTATCTTGGAGGACACTCCGGTCATTTAGCTCACTCACCTGCCACTAAATACAATTTCATTCATGTATGGAAACGCACTATAGTGTATTTCAGGCCTTAACATTCCTCACAATAACATGATTAACAGAAGTCCCTGCGCCTCATTGAATTTTTTCACCTCCGCAAGAATGGTACGGGGTCACATATCAGATGAATCGAGTATAGATCAGAACATAATTTCTTATCAATTTTAAAAGACTGTACGTCAGGTTTATTTTTACGACTGCAAATCAAGGACCGCAGTTGATTAAAGTTACCGCAAACTTAAAAGTTAGCCTACAAATTACGTGGATGTCTTTAGCATCTCATTAATGTCCTTATCTGTTTTTGGGTATGTTATTTTTATGTGTAAAATATATCTCTATTCTTGCAATGGACTAGACTATCGCCTGCGAGCAAATTCAAGAAATTACATATTTTCTGAAAATGTGCCAGCGCCGCTTAATCACAAACAGGTGTGTGTTTAGATACATCAATCACTTGCCTTCAAAAAGAAAAAATAACAACGTTAGGCCTATACATGTATTGGCACCTGGAAAAAGAACATAGACGGTAAAAAAAATCATGCAAATTTTATATTAACTAAGTCATAACTCCTAAACCACTGATGCAAAACAAACTTCGCCAGCCGCCTTATACAGACTGTCCCAAAAAACTATACAATCAAACTAAAACCTCTGTGAGGGTATTTTGATTTTATTTTGTAGAGCAGATCCTGAGCTAAATCTTCGTTTTAATTTCATTCAATTTGATGCACCCTAACCGGAGATATTGTCAGTTGAACACAAAGGATAAAATACCACTTGGGCCAGTTTCACTTGAAGGTTCAAGGAACTCAAGGTACAAGGTGTGTAGCATATTGTGGGATTAAAATGTTTTCAAACAAACGAATATTGTAGAGATCAGATTATCATGCACTGAACTAATCAATATTATTATTTTTCCAACAGTGAAAGCCCCAGAAATTATGCTGTGGGGAATGAGGGGTCTCACTCTCAGCTAATCACTAATCACTAATCATGAAATCCATTTTTTACTTTACTACTGAAACTATGGGGACAGCCACAAGTCTCTGTTTATGGGGGACAAATGTGTGGACAATGCTCTAATTGGGAGGGCTAATTTTCCCTCCCCATTCCCCGCTACCTCCAAGATGCCAGGGAGAAACAAAATGAAGAAACCAGTATTGAACAAAAACAATAATAAAGGAAAGGATGGCTGGTGTTCAAATCCTCAGTTTACTTTCATCGAGTGTGTTTTATGGTTCTTCCTTCTGCTGAAACCTGGAGTAAAGCCGAGACAACAAGACTGTTTGGAATTGAATTTTCCAACATTATTTTATTGGCGATTGTGATATTATGAACTTATAAATTATGCTATTTCACAAGGAGCAAACCTTTATACATTTTGATTTTGATTTTGAATGGCATTTCTGTTGATATTGGGATAGCCAAAAATGGACCAACGTGTTTTCCAAGTGTCTCAGATAATTGACCATAATTCCAGAACCCATCCCCAAATTACACCAACTAAAAAAGCTAAAACATTCCTGAAAAAAGCCAGTTAACTTACAGTTGAGATGAACTTAAGATTTTGGCAAAAAAAATCAATCTTTGATTGTATAGTTTTCTTTGAGACAGTCTGTATATTCAACATTAATTTAAGTCAGAAAAATCAAATATGTACTCTATGATTTTGGTTAACGGAGCGACTTTCGACTTTAGATTATTTATTATCATTAAAAAAGCGGCACAGCAAAGCGTGACGATTTTTAGTACTTTCGATGAAACCGTCACGCTTTTGTATGCCCTCCAAAGACTGCATCTGGAAACAAATTCATGGTCTATTAAGCTCATATTATCATGCACTGAACTAATCAATATTATTATTTTTCCAACAGTGAAAGCCCCAGAAATTATGCTGTGGGGAATGAGGGGTCTCACTCTCAGCTAATCACTAATCACTAATCATGAAATCCATTTTTTACTTTACTACTGAAACTATGGGGACAGCCACAAGTCTCTGTTTATGGGGGACAAATGTGTGGACAATGCTCTAATTGGGAGGGCTAATTTTCCCTCCCCATTCCCCGCTACCTCCAAGATGCCAGGGAGAAACAAAATGAAGAAACCAGTATTGAACAAAAACAATAATAAAGGAAAGGATGGCTGGTGTTCAAATCCTCAGTTTACTTTCATCGAGTGTGTTTTATGGTTCTTCCTTCTGCTGAAACCTGGAGTAAAGCCGAGACAACAAGACTGTTTGGAATTGAATTTTCCAACATTATTTTATTGGCGATTGTGATATTATGAACTTATAAATTATGCTATTTCACAAGGAGCAAACCTTTATACATTTTGATTTTGATTTTGAATGGCATTTCTGTTGATATTGGGATAGCCAAAAATGGACCAACGTGTTTTCCAAGTGTCTCAGATAATTGACCATAATTCCAGAACCCATCCCCAAATTACACCAACTAAAAAAGCTAAAACATTCCTGAAAAAAGCCAGTTAACTTACAGTTGAGATGAACTTAAGATTTTGGCAAAAAAAATCAATCTTTGATTGTATAGTTTTCTTTGAGACAGTCTGTATATTCAACATTAATTTAAGTCAGAAAAATCAAATATGTACTCTATGATTTTGGTTAACGGAGCGACTTTCGACTTTAGATTATTTATTATCATTAAAAAAGCGGCACAGCAAAGCGTGACGATTTTTAGTACTTTCGATGAAACCGTCACGCTTTTGTATGCCCTCCAAAGACTGCATCTGGAAACAAATTCATGGTCTATTAAGCTCATATTATACAATGCAGAAGGTTACACCATAGTTTTGTCTGTAACTGGAATTACCAAAATTGGAAATAACGTCTTGATTTAGCCATTTAAAGCGGCACTGGCATATTTTCACACAATATGAAATTTCAATTTGATTGCAAATCATAGTATAGGCCATTGGAAGAATAGAGATATATTTTACATATAAAAATAACATACCCAAACACAGATAGGGCCATTAATAAGAGGCTAAAGACATCCAGGTAATTTGTGAGCCAACTTCAAGTTTGCCGTAACTTAATCAACAAATATGTCTATTACATGAATATCATAGACTGTACTCATTGATATTAAAACCACAAAGGTCACAGACCGGTCAAACAGGGTTCGTGCCATGGTAATCAGGCTCCGGCGTGTGTTTTCTTGTGTTAAACACCATTTCCATCGTCTGCTGAATAAATGTCGCCGGCGACATTAATTATAGAAATCGTTCTGTTTACCCATAAGGGTGCTGATTTGTTCTTAAACATTTCAGGTGAGGGCTAATGTATATAAAAGCTTTACAACCATGCACAAATATCAATTTTCACTAACATCGGTATAAATTATGCACAAAATCAAGCGATAGTGTTTGATTTGTTATATATTTTCAAGTAAAAGCTTTTCTAAAGTGTATTCTTACACACAATGTAAATAAACCATATTAAAATAACCGTAATTTCTTCAGTACAATGCATTCAACGGGGCTGTTATTTGTATACCTGTAGATTCGTACATAATATATACATGTGCTTCAGTTAGGT